>OX155964.1:12360876-12496301 GCA_944548615.1 Micropterix aruncella | reverse complement strand
TACTTCTCAATAAAACTGTGAAATAATGATTACATCTGAAATAATCGCGGAGAAACGCATATTTCATACTTCTTGATAAAGAGCACATAAAGAGGTAGAACGAGATTGTTGATCTATTTGACAGTTGACGTTTGTTTGGTTTCCAAAAATAGTTGATTCATCTGTTTGAATTTGTGTGGTGAATAAAGCCGCGAGCGCAATTATAATTAATTATGCTCCGCGGCTGTTGCAAAGTGGGCGCGGCAACGAAAACGAAACTATGTCTTTCTTTGTTACAGAAGTTTTGTGAGTTTTTTATATAAAAGGAAACGTTTTGTGAATAATCGGAGGATATTTATATGATCAGTGGATTAATACATGGACGACTCATCGGAAATACGGTACGCAACTAATCCATGCTGTTTGCTTTATTGTTTTATCGTTATCTCTTCACGATTTCATATAATCTAATTGTTGTGTTATCTCACATGATTTGTAATCAGCCACCGGCGCGCCTAACAACCCTGGAACAGCGGTGGCTATGGGTTTATATGCTCTTACAAAATCTTTCATATAAAAATTCAAATTTATGTATTACAGGAACTACTCGATTCGATCATTGTAATGATCTGATAGGACATAGCCTCGGACATGCAATATGTCGAGAAAAAAAACAAATTTGCATAACATGTGTGAAAAAATATTTTTTCAGTTAGTTTTTATGATAGTTAAAAAAAACTAACTTAACCTACTGCCATATAAGTGTTTACGAATTATTTAAAAAAAACTAAGAACCCTTTCGAACCTGCAGGTATGTATATGTCCCAGACGCTTTTATTTATATTGGGACACTATATCCCATTGAAGTTTCTTGTCAGCCACTGGAGCTTTATGTATAATTTAAAGCATACTGTCCCCGTCCCGTCCGCACGTTTGTTACTTACGTAAAAACGTCGATCAGATTTTGACTTTCCGCTAGGTCTTTGCCAGTTATGTAAGGCTATTGATTGCCTTACATATGCATTATCATGCATATTACCTAAATTTGTTTGGTCCTGGAGCGGCATAGTATTTCTGGTTTGAAAGGGTTAACCTACCAAAATGTAGGTATTTGATGCTTCTTTAAATGCCTATATCTCACTTATTTATTGAGGCCGAATAAAGATTATTGTAGTTTCGGAATCAGCATGGTGAATATAGTCGATTGACATTAAAACACCAGCAATGTACAATAGGTACCAATTAATATCTAAAAAATCATTGTTAGTATTTGAATCAGTAACATGGAGCCTCACAAAAAAAACATGAATAAAAATCAACCGTCCGTGGTAGAAGCGTTAAAACCTCTAAGCTTGATGGCTGGAGGCACCACACATTCCGCTTTTTATTTTCTCAAGCTAGGACCATTAATTGGTTGCGGTATAGAATTTCCCTGAATCAATTATGGAGACTTTTTGATGGCTTATTATACATTATCAACTCTAGAACAAGTCAAAATTAGTTTTAACTTAGAAAAATTGCATTTTATGATTTAAAAATATAAATAGTATCGCAGATATTTCGAAACCATATGCGCCCTGCTATTAAAAATAAAACAAAACAAAAACACATTCAGCAATGCCTATACAAAAGAAATAAAATAGGTGAAAAAAATCATGTGAAAGTTCACATTTTCATGACCAGTGACCATTTTCATGACCATTTTCACATTTCAGTTCACAGTCATAAAAAACATTTCACCGCAAAATAACTGTCAGGAAATCTAAAAACTAACAGAAAATACCAATTTTCCACAAATGTCATTACAATATTTTTTTTCACACAACCACCGCGAGGGAGCTCATAGCAAACTGTGAAAGCGCAAACATATCTTCGCTGTGTGCTATCTCGATTATTATTTAAAAATTATAAAATGCGATTCTTCTTAGTTAGATCTATTTTTAACTTGTTCTAGAGTTGTTACAGTATAATCTATTACAGTATAACTGAAAACAAAGCTGGCCGTCTACAAAGCGATTGTCCTACCCATATTGTTATATGCCTCCGAAATGTGGTGCCTCTACAGGAAAGAGATACATAAATTAAACATCTTCCACATGAGGTGCCTCTGAAACATCCTGAGGATAACATGGGAAGACCGTGTGTCAAACACAGAAGTATTACGACGGACAAAAATGCAGGACATTCTATACCCAGGCTCAATAGTTAAGTACATGTCCTTACGTATAGACATGCCGCCCACGCGAAAGTGACGATGTCGTCCCTTTCTGCCGCATTAAACATATGTGCAGAAAGGGATCAATATTGTCATTAGAATAATTTAATACTAAAAAAAAACAATCAAGAAGCTTTAGTTTCTTCTTAGGGAGGAGGAGAATATAAAGAAAAAACTCCCTCAGAAAGGCGCCAGGAATCACCCCCTTAAATATCATAATGCAACCGAGGGTTAAGTACTTTGAAATAATTCCCTTCATTTAATATAACCCGTAATCTAAAACAAAACTATATTTTTCTCCATTCATTATAGTTTGCTTTTTAATCTGCTAATATGTATAATAACAGTAATCGCGAGCCATGGCACACGAATCTACATGGTGATGAAAGGTCGCATTATTCTAGGAATTTGAGTCATCAGGATGAAATTGAAAGCCGACAAAGCACATCCACCGAGGATATTGCGATGGTGGAACGGAGGACACACTCTTGGGGGCGGACAGCGGCTCGCAGGATGGCTGTCAACTTCATGCCTTCAAGACACATGTCCCAATATGCAGGTAAGAAATGAAAATATTGACTGTTACCTTCTTGTCAAAGAAGAGTTAATTTCATTGTCTATTTCGTAAAAGCATTTTTTGATACAGTAAGGAAACGTCAAGTTTGTCAGTAGTTTAGATCAGCGGTTCCCGAACTGGATCCCAAGGGTTTGACCCGATCTCCATAAGGGTTCCGCAAATTTCCTCTCAACAACTGTTAAGCAAAAATAAAGTACAATTAACGACTGTTATGCAAGAACTAAAAAGAATGAACATTTAATAGACCTTATGAAAACCTTTTTATAGTATTTCCATTTGTTAAACAAAATAAACCATCTACGTTTCCAAACATTCAAATTCAAAGTTAATCCGCCTCTAAAATTAAATTTGAATCTTATCCAGGTCTTTTGGATTGGATTGAAAGATGATACCCATCAAGAGCTTATGAGGCTAATATTATTGTACTCCAGTTTTTTAATGCAAGACATATCAAAGTGAAAAACAAATGTGTCAGAACTAGCCTTGCCAGATTTAAAAGTTAAACGTCTGACATAAAGCCGAACTTCAAGGCGAGTATCAATAGAATATTGAAACAATTTCATAACGCTAAAATTATTTCATTATTTTGTTAATATTTACTTGCACTGGTAGAGAACAACCAGAGAGGGCTGTTCACACATATATTTCTATCTTTTAAAGCAGCCTTTTTTACTTGAAAACTTCCATGGTTATTTAGCATTTTAATTTATAGAAAACAGATTCTTACAGCTTGGAACTGGATGATGGCACAGATGGATGATGGATACAGATGGCAAAATGACATTTGCCATCTTCAGGGGGACAATGAGAGTGAGACTCTAGAAGTCTAGACGTATTTTATCGGGCTGCAAGGCGACCTTAGATCAAGGACGGTACACCTACCACCATGACGAAGTCTTTCTGTTATTCTTGAGGTAATTAGCCTCTCAGTAACTTGTGCCAATACGGGTCTGCCAGTACCCTCAAACCTCCAATACCGATCGTTCGAGATGGCTCTAAAGGCAAAAAGCATTTCACTACAAAACCTTTCTCAATAATCAAGATAGCTTCTGATTAGATTCTAAAAGTCGATTTGGTCTCTAAGCATAATAATTTCTCTGAAAGTCAAACGCACAGCCCTCCATCCAAATATAAATCTTTACTCCCTATCTTGAAATATGGCCCTCATTGTAGAATTAACTGTTCCATAGGAATCAAATATCCCAAAAGATCATGAGTACAAATTAAATAAATACCATGATTCCGCAAATGCCTTTACCCGGAACGGCTTCACTGTTCGTCTTAATGCGGTGTAAGTTGGAACTCATGGCTTGCCAGCCAAATCCCTGTTTCACCTCTTTAAAGAATTTGATTACTCCAGGAACATAATCAACTCCTTCCTAAAAAAATATCTAAAACTGCAGTTTCCACATCTCAAATTCTATGGCTTCGTAGAGGGAGTGAATGGCTGGCAAGGTAAACAGTCACATGTGGCAAGTCAGCTGTCCTAAACCTCAGATAACGCTCTCCACAGCCGTTAGTCATTAGTTCGGAGTCCACCGCTCATACCCCAGAAGTGTACTAATAGTATTATTATAGGACCGACACCGGTCGGTGAAATCCATGGCAGCTTCATTTGTGTTTGTTATTAGTTATTATAAATAAGAAATATATATATAATTTCCAAAATATGTAGGAACAATTGATGACCTTCTTCTCCTTAAGGCGTAGTCTTATATACATATGTAATCAATTTAAGAGAGCTTTACTCTATATTTCTTTCATTCAATGCTACGTATTTAGATTAGAACTAATTATAGATAAGGAAGAAAGACAATAGTCTAGTGTTATGAATCTAACATTTTTATTAATTCTATTTTGATGCCCATGAAAATAGGTATCTCGACCGTTTCACCGATGCTTTAATTTGACCATTCTTCTCTCAGATACGGCCTTCACACATTCCGGCGAATAGGCGAATATCGCTGTGAAAGCAATAAAAACACCTCATTCCAGTACATATCAGCATATAAGTCCCTCATTTTTGTATTAACCCCTCGCGGCCCGCGGTTTGAATTTTAATGTGTGCCTTACGGCCCGTAAGAAATTCGCGAATCTCAAAAAAAAGATGGCGTTTCAGAAAAAAAACGATTACTCCGAAACTGTCACACCGATTGTCTAAAAAAGACCTGTTTTATGTTCCTATTGAAATTTGCTATTAGATATTTGTAACGTCGTTATGTAAAGCAATAAAGATTATTCATAATTATTAGTCAAAGTTGTACTAACGATAAAAATTTGCCACTGGCGATAAAAGAAATATTTTTGTTCAAAATACTCATTTCGGTAAGCCCTCGGTATGAAATTTCTACTCGAATAAATAATAGTATCATTATAATATATAAAGAACTTACGATTATGACGATATAATCACACAAACGAACGTTTTTTCTCTTTACGTCTCGAACGTCTTGTTTACCGGCCGAGCGATCGCGGCACTATAGATCTTCAAAAATTTGTAGTGGCTAGTCAACGTGACGAAAAATACTTATCTGGCTACCAAACGGTAGAGAATTTTCTCCGCTCCTCGCACATACTACTGGCTAAGTGGTTGGTGCGAGACAGTAAGATTAAATAATCCATAATTAGCGGTCGGCCTCGCCTGGCCATTTCGGGCCGTCTGGGGTTCGACGGTAAATATCAATTCTGGACGTTTCGGGCCGTCTGGTACGCGAGGGGTTAATATTAGCTAGCGTTCTGAAATATTTATACTTTCAAAACTCTATTACATCTTAGTCTACTGCCAACTAGAATTCACCTGTATTATTTGATCACCACATTATCAGGTCTATGTAGACATGATCGAATGTATAGTAGGTCCTTGCCGGATCCAGTCGCAATCATGATTGGCTATATCTTACATTCTGCTTTGTACGAGTCATAGCAAGAGAAAATGTCAAAAACATCTCACCAAAAACTATCTGCTTTGCATCACAGCCTTGCCACAGCCAATGATAAAACCTTTTATGAAATGCGGGTATTAGATCTGGAACCCACACTTCGTCAAAGTTGTAGATCTTCTCAAAAAAGTCTTACTTTAGAGCGACGAAATTTCTGATTAGATTTAGGAACCTAAAACTAGGAAGAGAAACTGATTTGGTTAAAATTGTCAACGTGACCTTTAAGAAGAGGTGACCTTTAAAACGCTGAATGGATGCTATGACTGTCCCTTCCTTGGTACCATCATTGATTATATATGGTATTAGATTGCTCAAGAACGTAGTAGGATTTGGTAACGCTTCTGAAACAGTGAAATGCAGGTGACGCTGATAGCAATTTACTAACAGCAATTTCTTTGGCTATCTATAATAACATTGATAATGAATGGGTTTTTATAAAAGACTGATTGATTATAAAAACCCAATAATTTAAACAGTGATAACAATAACAATATTTAATTTAGTGACCCATTGCATTTTGTTATATAGGCTGACTACACCACAGAAATACTAAGGAGAGATAGGATACCATCAATTCTAGTCTATCTGAACATTAAAGTGCGCGATTAATATGTATTCAAACCTGTATACCAAATTAAACATTGATATCTTTATGTAAATAATGTTAAAATAATACGGAGCTATGGTTTAAAAATTCCATTCATTTCACTATATTATTATTTTATACCGTATAGGCGTATCTAGAGCGCCATCAACAGTGTGCTGCCATACTGCTATACCACAAAAGTGGCCATATTGAACATAATAATAGAAAATTAATAAATTTTTGGAACAACGACAACAGTGGCATCTACATGTTGCGTTTCTTAGTAAAATTTTGGTTGAAGGCTTATTAGGCCTAACAAGGCCTGACACTAGGTACATAAGTCACGAATTCTCTCTGATTCTCAATTTTTTCTCGACTTTGCCTAGTTGCCAAATTGTAGTTCCGCATTGAGCAATCTAATACGCTATATAATCAATGGTACAACCTTTACCTTCAACACCAGTTAGCATCTGCTTGGTCATCCATTCAAACTTAATTAGGCACATTTCTCAAGCAATCCAAGGAAGCACCTTCTAGTGAACAGGATTCGTGGAATAGATTGCATTGTGGAAGCCAGTGTAACCCAGTTCAAAAATCATCTGTATAATTTTCTCTGTCTAGAGCCACAGATAATGGCTATTATTATTATATTATAGAATAATAATTATTATAGCTAATTATCTCGATCGCCGGACCATCACCACTATGTACAGTAGTCTTTTGCTTGTACAGTACCATTCTATTCTGCACAGGATCCAGGATGAGGCCCGGGGAGGATATTCCTTTCCTGGAGCATCAGAGAAGAACAAAGAGCGCTGCGGAGCTTTTTGAGCAGAAAGCCGATTTCATTGCCACGCAGATGGAGAAGGATGAGAACCTGATGCACAATGATCCCAGCGCTGAGGATATGCGCATGTGAGTTTTTATCATCTATTTATTTTCTTCTCGGGCCGTAAACTCCACTGTAGGATGTTATATATCAGTGGTTTCCAATGTGCTGGTCCAGTAAAAACAGTATTACGAATAACATATATACAACCAGCAGTCACAAGCGTTACTTTTATGTATATATGAGGCCACATAGGCAGACCGCAAATATTGTTTTGTTTGGTTTTTTTTTTATTAGATTCTAGTTATTTTTCGATTTTTAATGTTATAGATAAATAAATTGTCAGACCTTGCAATTAATATTATATACTGTGACCATACCGCTGATGATGATTAAGAATGAAATTTACCACCCTTATTGAGTGCAGCGAAGAGGAGTTGTTACAGCAAACAGGATTTTTGACAACTCACTGTGGCAGCGGATGGAAAACAACCACAACATAGTAGATAAATAGAAAGAACTGGCAAAATACAAGATGAAACTACATAAAGGTTACGGAAATCTAAGTTGGAAGAAAAAGGACTGAAACACAGTTTGTAAAATAGCTTTCATTTTAAGCGCTATTAGTAAAATAGCGCTTAAAACGAAAAAGGGACATTTATACTACTGTCCTTCACTCAAATTTCTATTCCTATTCCTGTCATATACGTAACCAACCCCCTTGTATACCAGTGGATCGAGTCTGAAGTATTCCTGGCTGGGGTGGCACAGTTTAATCTAATCTAATCTTTTAGGGAAGCATTGCGTGGTATGCCGCAGTGCCTGACCGTAAAGAGGAGCGTCAGAGCGAGGATATCAGCCTCGGTGAGCCTCAAGTCAAAACGGAAGCCAATCAGCACTTGGAGACGGTTCAAATATAAATGTAGCTTCTGGTCAAAAAGGGTAAGATTTTATTCTGATTAACAGCCTAGTTTACTTTTTGCGTAATCGCATTGCTGTGATATTAACCACTGGGATGCCAATATCACCAATCGGTGGTTTTCTGTTGTGACAATTCACTGACGGCCGATCTCCGCATTTACGCAATTATGCAATTTTATGCATTAAAAGTCGCCTTCATTGAATAATCCACCGTTATATATAAGTATGCATGCACTACCACCCCTACAAACAAATTATCGAGGGTTGAAAACATGCCATGGTGAGTTTCATTTCCATTGCTGGCTTTAAGGGTTAATAGGGATGTGTGCATAGACTTTCTTTATGTGGCATCAGTTCCCCAAAGGTGTGAAGTGATCGATGCTCTGGCAGAACGAGCATCCCCACGATGCTCGATGGGAGTGAAAGAGAACATAGATAAATTAGTATAATGTACCTGAGGGAGAAAATATTAAACATGGCAATTTGATCATATCAACAGTGTTGCCAGAATGAGATCATTATGACCAGAATCAGATTAATGATGTAATTATAGTAGGTACTTCATTTTAGTTTGAAATACGGGGGATTCTATGGTTTCTGTGGTGCTGCGATTCAATGATGGATTCTTATAGAAGCTATAAGTATCCATCGTCAAATCGCAGCACCATAGAAACCGTAGAACTGCCAAAATACATATCAGGATAATTTTTCACCATTTTTTAATCTGCTCTTGCTGCTCTAGAACACTTTAACAACCTCTATTTCTCTGAGCCTTCTACCGCCCCTCCTGAAAGCCTCCAGCGCCCACAAAAGGGCGTTTAGCTCCCACTTTGAAAAAGACTGCTCTATATTATCACACTCACCAGCCAGCACTATGTTATCTGATGCTGCCACAATGTTTTGATTACTTGTTAGTTTGAGAGACATAAGCCGAAAACCATGAGATATTTCTTATATTAAAAACATTCTGTCCTGGCACCCACCTACTGGTTTGAATTTAAAGGAGTTATAGTAAAGAATTATCAATTGACTACCACACTGATTAATTTCACCGGCCTTCACTCATGAAATCACCGCTAGCACTGTGGGGAGCAAGCTATCTGGGAAAATAGCGTTGCCTGCTTTTCTCCATACACCCAACATGTTATCAATTTAGTTTTAAGGGCAGCACGCACTGCGTTGGCTGTACGATTTTAAATCGCGACTGAAAAAAAAACGCAACAGCAAATGAACTTTCTCTACGCAGTGCTGCGGAAAAATTGTTAAAATTCCCATTGCAAAAATGGATCCCGTAGAGACAACACGTGTTGCTGTATTGCTGCTAAATTGTTCCAAAATTAAAAAATGTTGATATTGGATTCTTCTTCTTCTTATTCTCGAAGTGCCTCTCCATTACTGGAGGTTGGCCGTTAGCTCTGAATACTTTTGTCGGTCTTGCGCCATCCGGAAAAGCTGTTCCGTACTGGTGAGCTCGGTCCACTCTCTGACATTGCACGACCACGACTTTTTACTCCTTCAACGGCGTCGTTTACCCTCAATTTTGCCCATCAATATCGGTTGAAGCAGCTGATATCTGTCATGCCGCAGCATGACAGATATTGGATTTATAATGACATGTTGGATTCACCCTTTGATAAATCAAAGATTCATAAAAGGCCACTTTTTCATTTTGCACAATTGAGCTTCAAGTATGTTCTATATTTCTGGAAGCTTTCCCACATCGAGTATCAAATGTTTGGTGTCAGATGGCACTTCATTAATTTCTGACGGGGGTAATGCAGGGAGTGATTTTTTGCTCGCGTGCAGCACACCCGTCCCGCAGCGTAATTTCATCCCGACTGCCTCAAGATGCGATTTTTTTGTCGCAAATGTGCGCCTTCGAACTACACCATGTATTGCAATTCATTCTCTTATCAGAGAAAAGCTCAGACTTTTGATCGTAATGCGTGCGAAGCCTTATATTTTATCATTAATTTTTCAGATGAGACGAAACATCCACGACTTCGTATTTTCAATCGAACTATGGTATGAGGCCATACGGACAGTGGAGGGTCATTTCGGATCGGCCGTTGCCACCTATTTCTACTTTTTAAGATGGCTAGTCGTCATGAGCACCATTTTATCTATTTTTATAGTTGGATTTCTTGTGGTGCCACAGGTTTTATTGACAAACTCGCTCGGTGGCAATAATGCCACTGAAGAATCGGATGTTTCGATATTTGAGGCAATCGTGACAGGGAAGGTTTGTTATTAATACTTTAATTCTAACATATCGTCGTCGTAGAGTTTAACCCCTAGAGCCCCAATTGGCCGATATCGGCCACAACACGATTCAGCTAAAGGCCCCGTTTTAATTTAATTTTAATTTAATTTGTTTTATTTTATTATGTTTTATTATGTTAATATGTTTTATTTCAACTATGGGTACAGTGGTTTGGCAGTAATTAATGTTTTGGTGAGACAGTGTCATAATTCAATTATTTTACTAATTTTTACTAAAATTTTTTGGGACATCAACTTGTTAATCGGCTGAGGGGCCGATGCCTGAAGGGTTAAGGGGATATTTAATAATATTACTTCTTATTGCGTACAGGCGGCATTAACCAGTCATCCTCTACCTTCTGATTTCGATGCGATTAGGGTTGTTATTGGCATGTCGCAATAAAATTATTATGTATTTTGTGGTCGCCATGGTTACGCGCAGTGAGATTACCTGCGCTTGTGCCTAATTTAGGCAAAATAAGTAGTATTCCTAGAAAAATACGCACAGATTCTGCTAGCCAGCCCTGTTTGTTTATGACTGGATACAACTACATCTGCCCTTCGCACCCGCGCTTACGTATTTCCCTCTGTCGGTTATTTTTACAGCTTTGTATGGAGTATCCACTCAACATCGATTTCTGAATTCTTTCAATATCTTGTCGCTCTATATGTGAGACCTCGTACATGCCAACAAGGCACGGAAAACTTCTGTGAAAAAAAAAACGGAATTTGAGGGCACGGAAAACTTCATTCAACTTCAATGACTTCATTCACAACATGTTTTTTTAATTGTGTAAATGGGACAAATTTAAATAAAAAAATGTTTACTGTACTAACGATTAAAACTATCAAAGAGTTGAGTTGTTGAATCTACTTGAGGATCTACTCATAAGAGGTATCACCGGATAAAATCATCAACTCATTACCTGCGAGATGTCACTGCAATGAGAACTACGAGAAAAATAAGTTATTTGAACCCGCCCTCTGGACATGGACAGTGTCATAATTCATTTTTTTTACTAGTTTTTACTAAAATTTTTTGGGACATCAACTTGTCAATCGGCTGAGGGGCCGATGCCTGTCACATTCTAATCTACACCAGACAAGATCATAGTTTTGCATTTATTTAACTTACTTAGCTCTATTAGTGATGGGTGACGGAATCTAACCCACACTGTATTTACGGTGGTTTTATTTTTTAGGGCTTTATGGAGAACACAACAATGTTTTACGGCCATTATTCTCCGCTAATAGTGAATGTGGTTGAGAGTCTTCATTATAGTATGCCATACGCTTACTTCTTAACTATGTTGTCTCTCTACATAGCATTCTTCATTATTCTTTCTATAAGGTAGGTCGATTTACATATTTCTTTTATTTTTAAATTCCCTCAATAGTTGTAAATTGGAGATTTCCAAACAACCAGCTCTGCATTCTAAACTTATAGACCCTAAAAATTAATTTTAAATCATAGAAACTTTTCCCGGTCATCTTTCAACCGCTATACGGAACAGAGCTCCAATTTCTGGCTATTTTGTTTTGTGAATATGGGCTTGAGTAAAAATTGATTTTATGAATCACTCAGAGCAGATGTACTGGCACATATTGGCCCACATTGTGCAGAAAACCCGAACATCCTTCTCCCAAAGACACTTTGGCTTTATAGGGCCCAAAATTTATAACAATCTAAAAGAATCTATAAAAACATGCCAACAAACTAAGTCAATCCAATTAAAATTTAAAATTACACAACATTTACTTTTACTTGGTAGAAATGAGGTGGAAAACGCAATAAGTCATATTTTAAGGTAAAGGTTTGCATTATTATTATTGTCATACATTGCACTACACTTTATATTTTAATACTATTTATTTATTTGTTCTACAAACTTCATATTACGACATTTTATATTAATATTTATTTCCATGACCATGCTATATCAATATTTTTAAATATAATTATAAGTTTAATTTGAATTCGCTTATCTATTTTATATTTTATCATATTTTGTATATCTCATTTTAATACTATGTGCACACATGAATAAATCGTTGCCATACATAGAGTCTTTCTTGGTACGGGCTATGGCCTAGTTCGGCAGATTCTGCAACTAATTCAATTGTAAATTTATGTTTTTGAATGAATAAAATTATTAATATTATTATTATATTGGATATTTCCTATTTTAACTATTGGCTTCATTAACAGACAATACACATACTAAAAGAAACACAATTATATCCATTAGACACCTACAACAAACACAATACGGTAATTTAAATCGTTCAAAAACAAACGAGATCTTCATACAGAAATTTTGTCCCTGTTTGTAGCTTAATAGCTCGAAATCCGCTCACCAGATTTTAATGTGATTTCCGCTATTTTCTATGTGATTATTTAGGTTATCAAGATATTTAAAAAGTAATTTTTAAAAACCTCATTTGAAAACCAATTGTAGTATTCCTTTATTAAATATTTCGAATTGCCATATTGGACTAACAGCTAATATGGTAATATCACACATAAACAATAATACCATTACGAAAGCTACAGGATCAAAATATACACTACTAAAAGGCGTGGATGATTTATCAGTAAAATAAAATGTATTAGAAAACGTAAATGTGAAAAAAAATCTCGGCTAATCAGAAATTATTTGACTGCTAAAACCGATGTTTGTACATTCTTCACTGATTCACGCAATGGAAATTGGTGGTCGTGGATTACCAGACAAATCTCTGTTTCATCTTTAAAAATCTGGGTTTCTATATTAAAATAATCAACTCTCACATGTGACTAGACAGCTGTCCAAAAACAAACACAGGTGGTCCTATGTCGGGAGTCAGCTGCTTACCCCTCAAAAGTGTAATAATATTATTATGATGTACCTAACTCTGGGTGGGTGACTTCTATGATAGCTCTGTTGTATTTATTATTTATAAAACCTTAGTCACATGAAACTTTAGATCTTTTGACAATCTCTTACAACCATCTCTACTATGAAGTGTTTATATGCATGTGCATTACTTTTATCCCAAGGGAAAATGGTGACTCAGCCGGGAATCGAACCCGGAACCTTTCAATGCAAGATCAGGCGTCCTAACCACTATGCCACCTGTTTAGGCTCAGATCGTTTATAATATGTATACGAATCTAATGTACAATTTATTGTTTTTTCATGCCCTAACAGCGGAAATTGAGGTATAACTGAAGTAGGTACCATAAAGGCATGAGTTATTGGAGATTGCGGAATGAATTGAGTGGGCGTCATTTGAGGGAAACGGGTCTTTTTTTCTCCTCACCTCGACTTTTTTTTTATTGGTAAGACACATTGCTATGGCAGGATTTGAGATAAGGAATAAAAGAGCTTCTTTCTCTTTACCAACATATCACCCACTTAAGTCTTCCCCGATCGCTATTTTACATATATCAAGGAAAAAATAAACTGTGAGAATTTATCGATTTCTATATATTTACAGAATGGCCACGTCGTACCGGAAAAGTTTCATAGAGACGGGAAGTGGTTTGTCTACTATTTATTCTAATAAAGTGTTCTGTGGCTGGGATTTTGGAATCGCTACCACGCGAGCTGCTTCTTTAAAGAGCAAGAGCATTTTCAATGAGCTAAAGGTAACATTAAT
The DNA here is from genome assembly GCA_944548615.1 of Micropterix aruncella. Lineage (NCBI taxonomy): Eukaryota > Metazoa > Arthropoda > Insecta > Lepidoptera > Micropterigidae > Micropterix > Micropterix aruncella. Next base: position 12,482,351 of record OX155964.1, on the reverse strand, counting down.
AAGTACTAAAAACAAATTTTACTGAAATCATGGTTTTTTGAGTTATTTCCCTTTTTATGATTTTGAAATCTATACTAATAGTATAAAGAGGTAAAGTTTGTGAGGTTGTAGGGAGTAATCTCTGGAGCTACTGAACCAATTTTGAAAATTATTTTACCAATAGAAAGCTATGTTATTTGTGAGTGTCATAGGCCATATATTAATCCGAAAAATGAAAAGATTTTTTCGTGGTAGTCAGATTTGCAAACTAAGTCGGAGAAAAAACGGTCGAATGAAAACGTTTCTTACGAACACTGCCTTAACGATGAGAGATATATGATTGAGTTCTAGATAAAAGTTGTAGAGATTGATAATGCCTCCAAAAAAGTCAGCGACAGCATATGTTTAACTTTTATATTTAAGTCACAAATAGTAGGTCATGTTTAATTGTTAGGTCATGTTTATTGATCATATTATCAACAATTATGAATTATTATCAAAATAAGTAAATTTATCGTCTCAAGTATTTAAAACAAAAGACTTTTCCCTTTTACTGCATATAATTTCCTTTTTACTGCATAAATGGTTAAAGAGATAATACGACATAGGTATGGAACCGCGACCGTATCTAGGGTTGGAACTCCTGAAAGACAATATATTTTGGTAATAAATAATAACATGACATCTAATATAGTATACAGAGAAGTTTTGAACAATTAAAATAAACATAATTTATTCAATCCTAATCATTTCATTCACTCATTTGAAACCCTGTATTATAGCCAAATTGGCATGCAAATACATACATACATATGCAGTAAAAATATAACCCTCCTTTTGGCAGTCAGGAAATAAATCATAGCACTCGGTACTAACCGAACCCACACTCATAATTTCATCACAAGTAAAAATGTTTATCGCCCAACGAAGTGGGCACGGGTCAGCTAGTAAAACATGAACTGAAATATCTCAGGCACTATAAATTTAGCTAAATCAGGTTAAATATATTTCGAGGAGGTCCAAATTTCGTCCACCGCTTTCAACAATGAAAACATTGATGCTTTGCTCTGTATGATTGAAACAGACAGGCATAAGACCTACCATGAGATTCGGGCATCCTTAGGTATAGGCATGAGTCAGTTGCAATCAATATTACACAAACATTTTTCTGTGAGAAAGCTATGCTTGCGGTGGATTCAGAAGGTTCAAAAACAGGAGGCATCACTTGGTGCAATATCATGCTTACCAGAGTCAACAAAGGGGCGTCAAATTTGGTGTGTAACATAGTAACACGATACATATTTACAGCTTTGAACCCGGAACAAAGCATCACTCGACTATTTGGGTCTTTCAAGATTAGGCAAACCCACGAAAGTGGAGCACATGCAAAGTGCCGTGAAGCACATTATCGCTTCTCTTTTAGGAAAACTGATATACCTGGCTACTGTTGCTTAAGAGAATTAACGCACCCCATGGTGATTAGCACCCGATTAGCATCCATATGCTAGTGCCCCCAGCTACCGATTAGCATCTATATGCTAATCGGTAGCTGACTATTTGCTTGTCGGAAGTTATTGACGAACTCTGTAAAAGCAACCATAAACGCTGCATCATCCTGCACCATGGCCAGGCAGACAATTGAATTTTTGAAGGCGAGAAACGTAGAACTCATGAGTCGTCCTCCATACAGTCCCGACTAAAAATTAATTATGCAAAATTAAACAATATGTGAAATAAATGAAGTAATGTGACTTCTTTTCGTTTCCAAAAATTAAGAAGCAATTACGCGGTCAACGATTTTCATTGCCAGAAGAGGTTGTCGACTAATATGAACATGTTTTTTACGTCACTACGGAAGAGTGGAATAATTGTTACAAAAATTGCTTTATAGCTATGAAAAACTGTATTTGACAGTCACAGAAAATATTTTGAGAAACAAATTGATTGTCGGCCATTAATTGTATTTTTTTCTTATTCATTCCGGAAACATTCAGTGCAGGTCTCGTAGTAAGAGCTATTAGTCCATAATAATCGTTCATGGGGAGATTAGTTACCATAGGCCAGTGTTTTTCAATTGTGTTAAATTTTGTAATCCTAGGGGGATTAATATTTAGATTTTGCAAGCCCAGGACCAAGCTAGTAAGGTGAACGCTAACGGTTAATGATTGATCGCATAAATTTCTTTGATGATCTGTTGCTTGTAAGGGAATGATTCAAACATATATTTTTCTAGAAACGTCTATAACATATTGTTTCTTAATGAATCCGTTGATTTTATCTTTTGCTGATTAAATATTTTTGTCCTTTCCCTGAAAGGTCTTATTTGAAGTAGTTAGTTAGTTAGTTAGTTTTCCTGGGCTATTTCCCGCACTTGGCCTCTTGATTGGGCCGTTGTGCGTGGCTCATGTTTCTATGTATGTTACTCCAGCCAACCCAGGCTGTCCCAGAAGGTTAGCAGCCTGCTTAGGTTGCTACAGGCCTCCGGGACAGATGCTGGAGATTGTAGTATTCTTGCCCGTTGCTCTGCCACGCTCCTGCATTCCATGAGCACATGCTGTGGCGTTTCTTCTTCCTCCATGCATCCTCTGCATAGAGGGCTGTCTGTCACACCTATGGTAAACAGGTGTTTGTTTAGGGGACAGTGGCCTGTCATAGTACCTATGACTTTACGGATTTTGTCCCTTTTTAATCTGGCGAGGTTGCGGGCAAGTTTTTTAGGCGCTTCCGGAACCGCGTTCTTTGTTTGCCTGCATCCTGCGTTTTTTTCCATTCTTTAAGGTGGGTTTCGTCGGTGTTTCTGCGTAGCCATGTTTTTATTTGGGCCTGGGGTATGGGCATCGAGTGTTCCGGTCCATATACTATTTCCTTTGATCCCCTTTTGGCCAGTTCGTCTGCCGCATCGTTGCCCAGTGAGTCGCTGTGCCCCTTAATCCATTGCAGGGTCACTCTATTTGACCTTGCAATGGATTGCTTATTTGAAGTATTGAAATGGTCAGTTATATTGACTAATACATTAAATATACAGAAGTCAAGGGGGTCATAATTTTTTTTTTTCATAGTCGGTCGGGACTCATCCTTCTTGAATTTTCCAGGAGCTCCTCAGCGACCAGTTACGAAGTAATCAAAAGATGAGCTGGTCCCAACGCTGCTGTATCCACTTGAAGCAGACAATGTTCCACGTGCTGGTTCTGATCATGCTGGCCGTAGTTGGTGTCTGTCTATGGATCCTCTTCGATACAAACGTGGAATGGGCACCTGAGTTCGTAAGCGAGATACGCAATTCGGCACATCACCAGATCATAATCGCCACCACGGTGTCGCTCATTATGGTACTCGGCCCGTTCATTTTTAGTCAGCTGGCCAGGTGAGCGCTTTCATATATATTTTTTATAGGACAGTCGCTAAAATCGTCAGACAGTTGCAACTGCCCTGTTATAAAAAACTACTCTCTTTCAATAATTGACAGTAAGAAATGGTTGACTGTAAGATATCGTTATAGCAATAAGTCCGCCATTTGTGCATAAATTGTCTTTTATAAAACCAGTGTAATATTCATTAAGTTATGTTTTTATAGCACAATAAAGTTATTCTATTCTATTTCTCTGCGTCTGCGACTCAGCAATAAAAGTGTTGTAAATTTATAATTTTATTTTCTCATTAACCCGCTCGCCACGTAACATCCCTTGCGGGACCAAATGTCGGCCGCCTAAACTCCGTAACGTCCGCTACCGGACCAAGCGCTCGCCGCTGCGAAAAATGCAATTTACGATTCGAAACGTCGTACTATATGCTTTCTGAGGGCGCAACGATATGGCCAAAATATCTTTAATTCAAGATTTCCGTGTGATATTGGTAATAACGATTTAAAAAGTGAGCATAGACGTCAAACGCCCAGTCTCCGTCGGCAAATCGCACGGCCGCGTACGGCTCCGCGAAATTGGTGATAAAAAGTGTGTGTGTGCAGTGTTTGAGTGTTTGTTACTGGAGAACAGTGAGTAATTTGCATTTTAAGTAGTTTCTGAATGAGTATTAGTCATTTGAGATAGTCCATTTGCTGTTTTTCACGAATTTTTAAAGAAAACACTTCGGCGACAACAAACGGCTCGCGAAAAAATGGTTGTTATTATTTTGTAATGTTTATGAAATATCCCGATATATTGCGAAATATGACGTAATGTCGCTTTAATTTACTAACAAAATAAGTATTGCTTCATTTACATCCTAAGTTATCACATAATTAGGCGTATTTTGAACATTATATCTTGTTTTGTAATATGAATCGCGCAAAGAAACTTGTTTTGATAATTACTATGAGAGAATAAAGTGCGATTTTCCATAGTTTTTCGATGAAATGTGACTCTTTGGAGTATAGTAATTAGTTATTAGACAATTAATAAGTCTATGATAAGAAGGTGTTGAACTCAGCTTTCAATGGCTTCACCGAACATATCCGGGCCCATTGGCAATAAAGGAGGGTGTCGGACGAGGTGGGACTAGTGAGCGGCCGCTCTACAGTTCTCCAGCGCGCGTGACGTTTCGGCTCGCTACAAGCCCTCATCAGCTAGTCTGCGATGACTAGGACGCGGAGAACCACCAGTCCCGCCCTCGGCCTCCCTCTCTCTACCTCCATATTCTGTAGGATGCCTCCAGTGCCGCTTTCGAGGCTCTCTCCATGTATGAGCTCAGCGCCGCTCTTGGCAGGCCTAAATTCTTGAAGAGGCTGTAGAGTGACTTCGCCGGTAGTCCTCTTGCTCCGACTTCCACGGCGAAGAGATCAGTCTTAAATCCGTTTCTCACTATCCGGTCTACTAAATTGCAGTACTTGTTTACTTTGAAGTTGTGGTCCTTCGGTATGTTGCTTTCCCATGGGACTGTAAGTTCGACAAGTACAACATGCTTTGTCGCCATTGAGAATATGAGAATATCCGGTCTGTAAGCTGTGGTGCAGATTTCTGAAGGCATTTGGTAATGCTTCTCATGTGTGTCCATCAGCAATTGCCAGTCCTTTGCTGCTCCCAAAATTGAGGACGGTTTAGTCCTATCTTTAGGCAGCTTCTTCGCTCCGGGTTTTACAAAGTTGACCTTCTTGAAGCCATTGCTCGTTTGCCCTTTTCTGGTCCGTGCAATAGATAGGCTGATAGCCTCTCTGATGATTTGGAGGACTTTATCATGGCGATAGGAATAATGGCCTCGGTCAAGCAGTATTTTGCAACCACATAGCAAATGTTTGGCAGTGCCTATGAACTCCTTACACGTCGGGCATACTTTATTTGTAGATTTCCCCCACCGAACTAGGTTACTCGGGTCAGGCAGAGTAAGTTGGAACGCATTTAGGTAGAACTTAAGCAGTTCAGGGGACCAGTTGTATATTAGGGATTTCCACTTCAATGCAGGGGGGATGCAGAAGTCACCCACAGTCAACCAGTCATTCTGCATTTCTAAGTTCAAGGCGTGCAGTTTGAAACCTTGCTCCATGTCCTCCTGGGCAAAATCTTTCAGTACTTCTTTGTCAGACTTAGCTGTTTCCATACCCAGTCCAGCTCTATTAGTGCGGATACCAACTTGGAATGATTTGTAGAAGTCGAGTCTTGATTCCATTTTATCTGATAGCGATGTGTTCGGTAGGGCTCGAATGGCACTATCATTGGAGTCTTTGAGTATACATCGTTTGGCTATTCTCGCCTTTTGATAAAACGTTGACGGTTTCTTAATGTTTAGTCCAAAGTTGTTGTGAGATCTAAATAGAGTTGATGGGTCAGCTGGGTGAGCCAGGCCAAACCATGATTTCAGGGATCTGGTCACTTTAGAGTCTAATTTATTAAGATTTTGCTTAGAGAAGTCATAGACAAGAAATGGCCATGAAAGTTTTGATGTCAAGTAGTTATCGTAGATCCATGCCTTATGTGTACCAAGGAGGGGAAGATTGTCAGTTCGGCAAAGGTACTCATCAAAAAGTTTGACAATGTCCTCGGTGGGATGCTCCTTTCCTCTGCTAGTGATTTTTTTCCCTAGAAACTTGAAAGGAGCTTCATCAGCCACTGTTGCGATTGTTTTACCAGACACTGTCAGACCCGGGTCGTTTGAGATAAATTTTGTACCCTTCCTTACTAAGTTCAAACAGTAGCACTTTGCCGGTTTAATCTTCATTCCATTGGTCCATTCGCAATAGTCGTCTACTACTTTGAGAAGTGCTTGGTTTTGTTTTGGATTGCGGGTTAATAGTGTTATGTCGTCCGCAAATGCCAGGATAGCCGCCATGTATTTGTCTCCGTATTTGAACCTGTATCCCCATTTACTTTCTTTTACGACAAGGGTATCAATTAGAATGTTGATAACAATGTTAAATGCCACCGGAGAGAGGCAGCAACCCTGGAAGAGTCCTACGCCATAGTGAATTTCAGGTGTCTTCTCCGCTTCACCTTTTAATTGTATTACGAAGGAAAGCTTTTTGTAATAGGATGCTATTATATTGCAGATCAAAGGTGGCACATTATACCATTCAAGCGCCTTTAATAGTAATTTGTGGCGCACCGAACCAAAGGCATTTTCAAAATCCAACCACGTGGCAGTTATTTGTCTCTCGTTCTTTCTTGCATCTTTAAGGCATTCAGTTAGCAAGGAATTATGTTCTAGACATCCTGAAACTCTTGGGAGAAAACCTTTCTGATATTTTTTCGGTAAATAGTCATTGGTACACACGTGTTTGAGTAATCTGGCTTGTATAATGGAGAAGAATATTTTGGAAATTGTGTTTGTAAGGGCTATAGGTCTAATATCCTTGGGATCAGTAACTTCTTTTGTTTTAGGTATAAGAACAAACTTGGCTTTACCTAGGCAATCTGGCACATCTCTGTTTGTCCATATTCTTTTGAAGATGTTCAACATATGTTTACGCACTGATGGACATTTTTTGTAAACGATATATGGTATGCCATCTGGCCCTGGGGCGGAACTATTTGGTTTCCTTTTTATGTGACATTCCAGCTCCTCCATTGTTGGTGAATCAGTATCGAATGCTAGAACAGGTTCTTTTGGCTTCGGAGCTGGTGGATCCCTGTAAGTTATATGTTCCTCCGGGGCGGTATATGTGGACTTAAAATAGTTGAACACCTCATCTGAGTTTATCTTGATTATACCCTGTTCCTCTTTGAAAGCTTTTTTGGTGAAAGCGAAAAAGGCGATTGAAAAAATCTAACGAATTTTATATTATGAGCATTCAAAGTTTATTATTAAGTTCGGACGCAAACTCTCAAAACTTTAGATTTTTCTATAATATGAGACAAAGCTCAAAGTTCTGGTGTGATTTCTAAGAAGTGTGATGTAGTAATAAAGTTATTTTGAAAGAATTTCATATAAAAAAATACCATAAGTAGTCACAAATTAAAAATAAAAATTTTTTTTTTTTACAAGAATACATAAATTTTTTCTTGGCTGAATAAATATAAATATTTTTGTATGCAAATAAGTAAAAAAAAAATATCGTTTTGGTAAAGCATTTAATAAAGAACATAACTGTATTTACAATTTTTGCATATTTTACGTATTTTGTGACAAAAAAATCGAAATGATTTTATAGGCGAGTTTTTTCAGTTTGCCAATTTTGTAATATTTATTCATTATTATCTTAATTGTTTTACGAGATAAGGTTATAATGTTTTATATGTCAAATTTCAATGCGATCATTTTTCTCTTTATCTTTTTTAAATCCGTTTAGTGGTTTATAAGTTATGATCGTTTTTCTCAAGGCCGTTGACTCGCGTCGATTTTACGCCCGAATATGTCGCGCGCAAAAGTGATAGGTGAATTTTTACTTCGCGAGAGGAGGGGTTAACATTGTTCTCTTAAATGCTCCTTAGTGGATTTTCACAGACATCTAATATTATACAGGAAGTCCCAGAACTGGACCAACAGACTTTAGGTGTCAATAGCTTTGGTCAATACCTACTTAAATAGCAAATGTGTTTAGCAAAATTTCGAGGATTTTTTTAAATAATAGTGAATTTTTGATATTTTTTTTGTAATTTAAGGTATAATTAACTGGTAGTGAAACTGTTTGAGAATATTTAAATGGTGAAAGTTACCTATAAAAGGTTTGTTTTTTTAATCAAGAGAAGCAAAAGAATGATGAGGTCAAACTATGAGCTTTTTTGCTGAACACGTTATGTTAATTAGGTATCTCTTGACTAAAGCTATCACTACTTAAAGTCTGTTGGTCCAGTTTTGGGACTTGCTATAGACTGCGACAACTGAAGACTCGAGCAGTAGGCGGAGAAAGTGCAGAAGTAAAAAGCCTGTCTGCCACTTAGTCTTCACCTGTGCAACTCGAGCTGTGTTTGTTATATTTTACAACAATGATGCCTTCTTTCAGGTTGGAGACTTATTACAGTCCGAGGACAAATCTCTATGTGACTCTCATAAGAACGTTTATGCTAGAGGCTACCGTTTTGTTTGTATTAGTATTGTTTTGGCTTCGCTCAAATGAAACTGTGAGTATTTTTTGAGGCCTTCAACCTTGAGTATTGTCTTACTAAATTGACATTACTAATTTTCAAAAAACTTTATATTTCAGTGCTGGGAGACGATGCTCGGTCAGACAATCTACTGCTTTATTTTATTTGATTTTGTCTTGAGCCTCGTAGTTGTTCCTGTTTTGGAGTTTTTGCGGTTAATGCTGCATAGGTATTACATATATTTTTAAACTGAAATATAATAAGATATTGGTAATAATGATAATAAGGGGCAAGGACGTATCGTAATTAACTAGTTTACAAATCAAAATAGGTAAAAACATCAACATTTTAAGATAGCTTTATTGTTTGTTATTATAAATTTACTTATTTTTAATTGCACGTCAAGAAACTTAACACCCATTAATTTATACTTATCAATTAAATAATTTTATTTACCAAAGATACTGGTTGCAAATCAAATTAACCAAATATGATACTATAAAAGACAGCTTTGATACTATAAAAGCCCGAATAGTGGCAAATCTTAGGTTTCACTAGTACATTTCAATATTTACCATCAAGACTTGGTAAATATATTACTCAGGACGGATTTGTGTTGGTTTAGGTAGGTTCGGTTATGTTAGGTTGCTATGAACCACAATGCACAAGCCTCAAGCCGAGATAAATGCAAAACGTAACCATTCGTCTCGAGGCGGCACTCGCGACTGAAAACATTCCGACAACCGCTTAGATTATTGTAGAGCCATGCGTCTGTATGAGTGCGTTCATTTTGAATGTTTGTACATAGCTTCCATACTGCTTTAGCTATATATTTACTGTGGTACGGTGGTACTCGTGCCGGTGCAGTGTACCTTATGAAGAACAACCGGTCGTGTTTGAAGGATTTGGATCCTTATATGCGTTCTCTGTGAAGTAATACCGACTATAATCCCTTGCCCGTGAACTACCCGATTTGAACATACTACCATTGATTTGATAAAATCAATGATACTACATTCAATGAATAACATAAAGAGATGTGAGTAATCGTATTTCAAAGTGTTAGTCGCCCGCTGCTCATATACAATTCGAGCTTTTCTGACGTGAAAAGGTAGTTGGTTCTATAATCAGGCTGCATGGATAGTAAATAAAAACGAATATGGATAATACTCTCTCAATCCCATTACGTCCATATTCTTAATGGGATTGTATATGAAAAACTATAACTAGATAAGGTACTAAAGTTGCTCAAGATACATAAGGTGATGGGATATAAAGGAAGTTATGGAGCGGAGAAAATATATGTAAATTTCTACATCACGAATCGTCAGCCATTGCAGTTAGTTATGGTATTCTGTAATGTGGTCGAATTTGTAAGTCAAATATGTATCCAATACTGAGATTAATGGGCATATAAGTAATAAATGTCACCTAATAAATAATAGTAATAAAGATGGAAAATAACAGGAAATAACACAACAGATTGTTTCACTCAATTTGATAGGAATTTCTGTAACCGTCTGAGATTATTAAAGCTGTGAAATAGATGTTTATTAGTTTCTATGGTTTAAGCTTTTTTTTATTATTATTTGTTGAGTGGGGCTTTTCTAAGGTCTTTATGAGCCTTGTAACATTGCGACCATTGCTGATCTATTGTGTTCGCCACCTACTATAGCCTACTATAGCTTAAGCCTCGTGTCATTTAAAAACCGCAACAGGCTTTTGGCGCCAGATTGTTTTACCTGCTCAGGTTGGAGGTAATGACCACCTAAGTGGGTTTATCTTTTACGAATCAACGGGCCACACTGGCATTTGAGGTGCTGGGGAGTTTCCTCTGTCCCTTGGGAGAACCTGCACATTCTTTTGTCTCGGAGCTTGAGGTTGAGCATGTGTTTGTTCAGGCCACAATCCCTCGATTTCTGCATGGCCGGGAACCCATCTTAGAAGTACCCTGTTCTTTTCGCCCAGGGAATTCAGTAGTGATATGCAGTTTTGCACTAGCTTTGAATTAATGGTATTCGAGGCTAGTGCCATAAGACCTGTTTTGCTATCCGAGTGGATATAGATACGGTGGTTGGCGTAGTTCTTATGGAGATTGATATTCGCACATTCAATAATGGCGTATACCTCCTCTTGGAATATGGAGGCGTATTTCCATGGTTTGAGCTTGCCAAGAAACATATTTGTCGATGAGTATATGTAAATTTTTAACAACTCTAAAACACTGACGTTATCATTAATGGGTATACATATACACTATAATGGGTATACATATACACTATACCGGGAATGTCTTTGTTTTGTTATTTTTGGATTATTCAAAATTTGAATTTGTTATGGCTTGAATTATAAAAAAAACATACAGTTTATTTGTTTCTCGGTGGGCCCTATGAAATAGCACTGGTCTAATCAGTCTCCTCTGTAAAAAGTAGATGCCCGCCCAGCTTGTATTCATATCTATTATTGTACCCTTATTCTCTTTGCAGGCTCTACCCTGACCATATGGATGCTCCCGAGTTCGACATTGCCAGAAACACTCTCGGTCTGATTTACAACCAGACGCTTTTGTGGATTGGGCTCTTCTTTGCGCCGTTGTTGTCGGTAATCGTCACCATCAAGTTGGTCATTCTGTTCTACATGAAGAGGGCCTGCGTGTTGTACAATTGCCAACCGAGCGGCAAAGCATGGCGAGCCACACAAACTCAAACAGTTTTTCTGATGCTCCTATTTCTGACGCAGCTGGTCATCATCCTGACGTTCGGGTACATCATTTACAAGTGAGAGCAATAATCATTAAAATAACCATGAAGATTCCAGTTCTGCACTTTTTAGTCACTTGTTTAAAAGAGAGTGTAAGGCGGTGTGAAATACTGTTTTTTTTTTGTTACACGATAGCCAAGAGGCAGCGACAAAAAGTGCAAGAGTTTTGTAAAAGCTGATACTTTCAGATCAGACAGTATTTTGGCCATAGAATGCTGGGGTAGAGCCAGCAGGTCAGACTCCGGGGCACCTGGCACTAGGAAAAATGTAATTTTAATTAGTACCCCTTAAGTGTTTTGGAATACTGAAAATTCATCAGTAGATTGTGGATGCAATACAGAACTTGAAACAAATGGTCAGACTGCTTATCAATAGAATGTGGCAACAGCATTACTCCATACATGCCATAAAAATGAAGTCCATTATATTGCGCGGCACATTAGACTGATTCGAAATAGTTACCGACAAATACAAACCGGCGTATTTGCAGGGACTTCACCTTTTGTGACATGTATGGAGTAATGCTGACGCCACGCGTTATATTTTAAGTAGTCTGACCATCCACTAATTAAAATTACACATTTTCTAATACGTCAGCGCCAGGTGTCCCAGAATCTGTCCTGCTGACTCTACCCCGGCATTCTATGGTTAAATTACTGTCTGATCTGAACGTATCAGCTTTTACAAAACTCTTTGTCACTGGCCCCCAACTATGAGTTTTGGCACATTGTTTGACAGTGTTTTTAGCCTTTGTTACTAAGAATATGAGGCATCATCAAAATGTGTATCAGAAGTGATGGTGTATTTACAAAGAATTCCAAAAAAAATAAAACTTAGATATTAAAAAGTAGCCTTTAACTTAAATTTCTGTTTTAACTTTTTTTTTTAGTTTTAGTTATTGCGATATAGGACCTTAACGTTTATAATAGAGGCAGCATGCGTTTCGTGGGCCTAGTGTTGTTTGCTACGTCAAATTCCAGACCGTTATTTTTATAATATATTTTTATATAATTTGACAGATTTGTTTTATGTAGCAATTGCAGCAGAGGCTATTTTCTATGTATATGAGTTTGAATACAAAATCTATTTAGTTTCTGAATCATTACAGTTGTTGTTTTATATTAATAAATAATAAAAAATACAAACGGAGCTGTTATGGAATTCACCGACTATAGTCGGGTCTTGTAATACTGTTATTATACTTCGTGGGGATTAGTGTTGGACTCAGGGCTAACGACCGGCTGTGGTAGGTTTAGGACAGCTGTCTTGCCAGATGTGAGCGTTCACCTTACCACCCATTCACTCCCCCCTTCGAAGCCATAAAATTTCAAATGCGGAAATTGCAGTTTCATATATTTTTCTGGGAAGGAGTTGATTATTTTCCTGGGGATCAAGATCTTTAAAGAGAGACCTCTAAAGAGATCTCTGGAGACAACTTTAAAGAATCATAAAAAAATTAGTCTAGGTCATGCATTGCAACACCGATGTCACAACATACATTTGGCTTGCGAACTGCGCGCCGCGGTCTGTATAAACTTTGAGGTCTTAGACTACAATTTAAATTTGTGGGTGCTCTTCAAAATACATTAATATTATTGACATCCTTCTTTTAAGTTTTATATTGGACAAATGAAGAAAGATTTGTTGTGTGAGTGGCTGTGTAGTAAAAGTATGTGTGTTGAATGAGCTGTCGAGTGCTTACGTTTGCTATCGTTGGTTTCCTTGCTAAAGAAGTGTTGAAAGGACAAGTAACTATCTTTGACTGAAAAGTTGGGTGTATCAATTGTTTTACTAGAATTCTCTATTACAACCAATAAATGGATACTAATCTACGATTATTAAATATAATTGGACATTTTTGGCCACACGCCACGGCACATTAAAAAGCTAGTCTTGGTACATACATCTTCCCAAATACCAGAGGAGTTGCCTGCAATGACCGATTGCAATTTCTCGACTTTACTATTTACTATTTTATTATATTTAATTTTGTTTATTTACAAGATCCCAAGAGTTCCCCCCCCCCCCCCACACCCCCTCCCCTATCACCATGCTACCATCAATATATTATTATATACACATAATTATATTTTTTTTAGCAAATCTTCCATCGGCTGCGGACCATTCCAAGACTTTGACTTCATCTATTTGGTTCTCGTCAATGGCATTTTGCAATTGAACAACAGCAGCTACTTCTTTGCAGTACTATCGTTCTTCACAAGACCTGGATCTGTGGCGTTTATATTAATTTTCATCGGGTACGTGTCAATTTTCCTTTATTGAAAAAAAACAACAACTTTACAATCTAACAACACGACATAGATAAAAAATATTTCATTACAAAAAGTAAAGTTGAAACAATTTTTCACTAAATTAATATGTGAGCTTTTGGTTTTACGATAAATGTAGGTACGCAGATAATAAAAAAAATAAGCAATTAGGTCGTTGAAAATTAGCAAAGAAATTGATTGCTTTGCTTTGATTTTTTTTTTGCTAGGGCGAGTTGTGTAAACTGCAATTTGCTATATGTTAGAATCATAGCTTATTATTCCGGGCAATGGAGAGGATACGTTGTTCGTGGAGCATCGCAGCAGACATAGCACATCAAGATGGCAAGTTTGGTAGGTCGAAGAAATATACAAGAAAGCCAGCCAGTAGGTCACGACGATCCAGTTTGTGATTAAATAGGGAAGTTTGTAGGTCAAATCTATTACGGCACGTCTCATTTTTAGACTCAGTCGGCCAAACGATTAAGCGTTAGAATGGTAGCATTGATTACATATTGTATTAGATTGATCAACTCCATAGTACGGTTTGGCAGCCCTTTCTGGTGCTTATAGGATGATCACTAAACATTAGCAATTTATTTGGCCATTTATAATAACATTGATAATGAATGTTTTTTGATAAGGAACTGGTTGATTATTAAAGCACAATAATTTAACCAATGATAACAATAATAACATTCAATTTATAGTGCTATCTATCACATTTTTTATATAGGCTGATTATATCACAGAGATAATACGGAGAGATAGAATTCCATCGATTAGTCTACCTGTGTATTTAAAAAATTATATCTTTATGTAAATAATATTAAAATAATAAGAGCTATGATTAGTAGAGAGCCATGATTAATAATAATAAAAATCTTGTCATTATTATTTTATACTATGTAGACGTGTTTAGAGCGCCATCTACAGTACACAAATAAATAAATTCTTTAAAACTGATTTTTCTTTTCAAAAATTGCAGCATAGCCGTTTATTACTACCGGGCGAAGGCAATCGCCAAAAAATCTATGGTAGGATTCATCCGAGAAATGCTAATACTGGAAGCTAAAGATAAAGAATTTCTATTAACGGCCATTTCGAAGGTTACCGAAGGAGGCAAGTGATTTTTATCCGTATAATAATATATTAATAGCGAGTTCTGAATTTCATAGTATTTTCTTTAAATTCTAGAGTGGACATACAACCTCAAAGAAGACTATAAGGAAAACGGTGAATATGACCAAGATATAAGTAATAAATGGAAATTCTTGAATGAAAGCAACTTCAAGAAACCGTCAAATGCGGGCTATCAATTTGTCGACAGTCCCAAAAGCAACTTGCCCTGGGATCAACCGTCAACGTCCAGTCAGCCGACCAGCAATTGGCACGCCCGACAAAAGTATTACGCCGATAAGTTTTAGATAAAATAAAATTACAGGCATTATGTTTAAGAGCAGCTTATAAGCCAAACCTAGGTGCAATAAATGTTTATCTAAGAGACTGAATTTATTATGTAACTTACCTCTGATGTTTTTATCCCTGAGGTGAGATTAGATAGGGATCTATTTTTATGGATGTATTTCAGAAAATAAATGTTTTTTTTACTATTACATATTGGAGTTCTTTTCATTCATTTCAAGTTGGTTTGGGTTAAAATAATTTTTTATCCTAGCATTTACAAAACCAGTTTTCAATCGATATAGTCATTATGCAACGGTTACTGTTTCAACGTTGATAACAGGAAAAATTGACGCATTAAGAAAACAAGCTTTGGTAGGACTAGTTTTTTAATATATTGAGATTCAATAAAAATACATATAGACCATTCAGCTGGGACAAAAAAAAGGCATTTTCCATACGGTTGCCATGGACAACCTCCGACTGCTGTAACTTCTAATAGGGCATTTTCACATTTGGCCGAATATCGCTGTTAAAAGTAATGAAAACCCCATTCCCAAACATATTATGTAGTCATGGGCGATCCCAAACGATTCAAGAGTCAAATTCGAATGATTCAAGAGACTAATTCCTGTCAACACTTTTCTTTTAGTCACCTATTGAACGCTCCATGGGTCTTGCATATCAGTATTTGTCTGCGCAATAAAATCCATAAATTATAATTACTGGTTATCGATATATTATAAACACAGATTAAAATTGTTTCAACGTTGTCAAAACAATGTGAATTTAAAACTATGTGAAATGTGTAAAAACCAAACTATTACAGCTGATACATTTTTGGCATGATTTATTTTTCATACTGGTCATTTTGTCATTTAAATCAACATCGTTCGATTGGATTGTCGACTGCCAGCGCCCACCGACTCTGCCGTCCGAACGAATAGTTTAACTCTTGAAAACGTCATCGACCTGGGTATAAGCGAGAGTCGGCCGTCGTTAATCACTATCGATTTTGGTCTCGAAACTATGCGAAGCTCAGTTCATGATGAAAAATATGTACACAAATAAGGCGTTTTTGCAGACTATTTGACTCGTTCGGCGAATGTGTGAATGCGGCTTTAAATATACCTAAGACTTACAATAAAGATTGAATAAGAAAAATGTAGAGAATTTTATCCTCGAGTTCGTCTTAAGGTCGACCTGAAAAGTGACCTTTTAGAAAATCACATATTCGCTCCTCGAGGTTAGTATTTTTCATCAAGGTTGAAACTTAAATATATTAAAATCATTTTATATCTCTTTCGTAAGGCAAAAACCCCCACTGCCTGGACTAATATACATAAATGCTACAGTAGAGAATATAGGTATAAAAAGTAGACATCGAACGAATGCATTTTTTGTATATAATTTGGAAGGTTATATATTTCGGAAGGCCAAAGCTACGTTACGTAAAGGCACCGCGGACGCAGTCTTCAGCGTATGGTTCTCCCCTTGGGGACGTCTCCGTGGCCGCCGAGCGACATTTTGGAAATGTCCACGCCCGTCATGGCGCGGACCAACTCGGGCATTCGCTGCACGATGGACAGCACCTCGCCCGTCAGTTTGGCCGCGCCCACGTCGCCGTCTCCGGACGAGACCATCGCGATGCGCCGCGTCTGGGCCAGCGGGGCGGCGATCTCCGCGGCCACCTTGGGGATGCTCTCCAGCATCATGTCGATCATGGCCGAATGGCTGTATTCCTTCCACGCTTCGGCCTTCTTGGCCATCTGCTCGGCGTCGGCGGCCGCCTTGGCGCGGATGGCGAAGGCCTCGGCCTCGCCGCGCACGCGGATGGCCTCCGCTTCCGCCTCCGCCTCGAGCACGGTGCGCAGCCGGTTGGCCTCGGCGATCTTCTCGAGGCGGTACTTCTCGGCCTCGGCGGGCCGGCGGACCGTGGAGTCGAGCTCGCGCTCGCGGCGCTGCATCTCCTGCATCTGGACGGCGATCTCCTGGGTGCGCTCCACCACGCGGATCTGCATCTCCTCCTCCTTGATGCGCTGCTTGGTCTTGGCGGCCTGCAGGTCGTAGGCCATCTCGGCCTCGGCCTTCTTGGTCTGCACCTCCTGGTCGTAGGCGGCCTTCTTGAGCTCGAAGTCGCGGTGCGCCTTGGCGATCTCGGTGTCGTTGAAGAAGCGCGAGGCGACGCGCTGCTCCTCGGCGATGGCCTCCTTGATCTGCGCGTCGCAGCGCGCCTCCGCCTCGCCGATGCGCGCGTCCCGCTTGACCTCGGCGGTGCGCGCCATGCCCAGCGCCTTGAGGTAGCCCTCGTCGTCGTGCACGTCCTTGAGCGTGTAGGACACCACCGTGATGCCCATGTTCACCAGGTCGCTGGAGGCCACCTCGAACACCTGCTTGGAGAACTTCTTGCGGTCTTTGTACAGCTCTTCCACCGTCATGGAGCCCATGATGGCGCGCTGGTGCCCTTCCAGCGTCACCAGCGCGATGTGCTGGATCTCGCTCTCTTTCTTGTTCATGAACTGTTCGCAGGCGGCTATGAGCATCTCGCTGTTCTGTCCTTGTATTTTAACCTATGAGAATAACCAAATAAAATTGAGCTGCAAATCTGTTTTTTTTTTACAAGAGCATCTAGAGAATATTCAGGAATACAATTTTCAAACTATGCTGAAGGATATGTGGCCATTCCCTGAATATACCTATTTTCGTAACGGTGAAAAAAACTAGAGGAACAAAAAATGCCAATATTTTTCTTACCCTACGATTAGTAGCCTTCGATTATTCTTTTCAGACTATAGTCTCACCGCAGGGCTGCTCCTTTGCCTTGCGATCGATGCTACTCTCGCTCAGAAATTCATGCAGGTCATGCGAATAGCGGAGCTATCTGTCTCCCAACACTCCTCGCTCCTGTTTTCCGGTACTATTCCAGCAGCTTCTTTCCCCCATCTGCAATCTTCCCATTTACTGATGTGACTGTTTCAATTTTAAACATTGCCTAGAGCATTTGATGCCTAACAATATTTATTTGGTACATCCTCGTCTCTCCAGGAAATCCTATCTGTATAACTTTAGGTCATTTTTTTGAAAAGCTGCCTATATAGGATTAGATTTTCTTGGTGAGCACCAGACAAGTGGATGATTATACACGTAAAAGTAAACCAACAAAATACTTTTTTTTTTGTATTAGGTAGTTTTTAGTATGACATTGATCTACATTTAATAAAAACCGAGTCATTAATGATTTATAAGTTTTATTGATTTAGGCCTTCGTTGCCAAGAAAAAAATACTGAATATCCAAGAATTTAACATAAAAGATACTTTGACTGTAACAAAGATCTGAATAAAAAAAAAAATGAAACATTGTTATCTTGTTTTTTTAAGAAGAATATATTTTTTTATAGAAAAAAATCAGGATATATGCAATTTAGCTAACTCTGTCATATATTTTTTAAAAAACCAAACCTACTGTCAAATAGACGTTCATTAAGATTTTTAAATTAAAATAATGTATTTAAAGGCAAAATAAACTGAAGCTAATTGATCTAAAACCTTTTTTTTGTCTTGAATGTAAAAACATGTACAAATCATATTATAAAATAATAAAAACTTGGATATAAATGAAAAACATTTATTGTTTAAAACTTACAACCTACTATAAACCTATTTTATTTAATCCAATTCATTATCTGTCGCCTGAGGGTAAAAGCACTGATCGCAAACAATGCTCATATGATTCATACAAATGAATTTATAACACTTTTTACTAAATATTTTAACTTTAGTCTTTGGAACTTGGACAAACTGTGCATTCTGTGTCCCTCGGGCGGGGCCTGCCCTATTTGCTATGAACCAGACAGACCTCCAAAGTCCAGTGTCACTCTTTATGCAGCTTTTTGACATTCTGGGCCCTAGACTTCAAATGATCTTCTTAGACTTAGACCAATAGATGTCAAAAACTCTTAATTTTTTAGTTCGGCTGATTGCATGAATAAATTACAGCGCTGTTGATACTGGCAATATCTAAAAGCCTATAGAATACGACCAATGGTCAACGTTTAGTTTCTCTAGAAACTGAATAATTGCCACATAACTAATCGACAACATCAACACCCTCCTTAGTCATGTTGTAGAAAGTGATGATTTCTGGCTTCTTGTCATCTCCTGTAGCCGGGCCGATAGATCCATCTTCTAAATGGATAGTTGACAGTAGGATATATATTTTTTTTAATGTATGACAAATGTTGCGTTGTTTTGATAACCAAACAGACTGGACTTTATAGTTTTTCTACTACAGTTGATGAAGTTAACAACAAGTGTTAGACAACAGTTAGCTTATTTATAGATGGAGCAAAGATTTTTACAGATTTGGAATCAGTGTTATGAATGTAGAAGATGAATGGTGAATATCTTAAATGTAGATGTTGCTAAACTAAAAAAAAAAAATTACTTGATTAGCTGCATATAACAGAACTACCACTAGACGGGTGCCCGCTTATAAAAACTAACCCTGTACATGCTCGATTTAAGCGAGAGGGATAGACGAAGCGCGTAGCTAACCTGTGCGATTCCGGTGACGGATATGGGAACTCCCTGAGCCGTGTAAACCTTGGGGCTCTCCACCTGCAGCGTCATGGTGTTGAGGGAGATACGTTGCGACTGCTGGACGAACGGCCACACGAACGCCCTTCCTCCGGGGACGAGGAGCGGCTTCGTGTAACAGCATCCCGAGATGACCAGCGCCTCGTTGGGGCCGCAAGTCACAAATCCCCACCCCATTTTCTCGAAAATTCAATCCGCAAACCTACGACAGAACGAACGCAATGCTATCGATCGAAATGATTACACAGGGTCGCGCGCCGATAGGGAAAAACGTAGTTTATTATCTGATATATCTGTGACACAGACCTATTTAGTTTCGCGAAAATCCAAACGGCGCCAAACGAGAGGAGTGGCAAGCAAATAACAAATCTGACAGCCGCCGTGAGCCGCCGCCGCTCTCGTTTATAGGGTAGTATAGACTCTATCGATATTTTTATCGATAACTATCGATATTTTTCTCCGATACTTTTACTTATAGTATACTTCATCTGGAAATCATTATTATATTATCTTTGCTGGAAATGATACTTGCTTATATTATGAGTGTTTATTAATTACATTATTTTCGGTAACATTTAAAAAACAAAATATGAGGTAAAGAGACCTGTCCCACTTACGCAACGTATGCAACGGATTATGCGTCTGTATTCTTCAATTTGCATGAAAGCAGGACTTAGAAACATACTTATCACACGCAACGCTGTCACACGCATCCCACGTAACGTCATCTGCGATCTCCAGATCGGCGTGGGAAGGTGGAGGGTATCACAGTACACTGTCCCGCGCGTAGACCTTGTCCAGAAGAGGTGAATTCGCCGCAAATCGTTATGCGCGTAATACGCAAGTAAAACCAGCGTCACATTTGTCCCACGTGCGTCAAGTAGGTACGCAACGCATTATGACGTCTGGTCCTTGAACTTGCATGCAAGTCTGCCGGCACCGTAAAGCGGGGAATCATTACCAGACTGCCCGCCACGGGCCGCCCGTCGCGGGCAAGTCTGTCCCATGTCTGCTCGTGAACTCTAGGTCAGCGGTCCGCAACCTTTTTGATATTGCGACCCCAAAATTAAAAAAAGAGTTTTCAGCGACCCCAGAAAAAAAAACACTAAATTTACAAATGCAAAGGTTGGTTCAGGTAACGAGTTCAAGGTAAACTTCAATTTTCCTCCATGTTCTAGCTGTTTTTATTTCGTAAATTATATTGAAAGGTTTATTTATTTTGAAAAATAATATTACAGCAAAAGAGAAAATGTGCGTTGAACATATTTATGAAGGCATTAAATGAGACAAGCAATTATTTTAACATTTTATTCACTAAGAAAATTAGCTAAGTAAGTTTAAAATTAATGTGAACCTTGTGCTTGCACACATTCAGTCAGTATATTAATTCTTGGTGATATATTATCAGAAATAGACACCCTCAAATCAGGTTCTACGTTAAGTCTGGAGCGATATTTTGTTTTTATAGCTGCAATGTGGAGAAAGCTGTCTCACACAGGTATGTAGATGCGAATGGCAGCAATTTCAGCAGAGATATTTTGTATAACAGTGGATATTCCTTTTCCGTCATTATCCAGAACTTGGATGGATCCGTGGTTTTGAAAATAGCTCGAAGGCTTTCATCGGACATTAAATCGATCAGCTGCTTCTTTTCTTTTAAGTTCATCTTCACAGTGTTAAGATCACAAGTGAATGGATTAATTATCCATTGGTCGCCGTGTGACGTATCTGGGAATCGTATCACTAAATCTTGTTTAAGGTTTGTAAGGTGCAACATGATTTTGGTTTTTATATCTTCTTCGAGCTTTATATTGTTTTTGTGTAAAATACCGATGTATAGAGTAGTTTACTGAAATGACGACAGATGGCGCTGAGCGCATTATTAGGACGTGATGTCTAAAGGCGGAATCAATTCAGCCTAGTGAATTGGTGGAATTATTTATAATCGACCCCATTCAGTGCCCGGCGTCCGTTCTGAACGGTCGCCTGCTCCGCTCCGCCGCCCGCGCTGAATATTGCCGCCGCGAGTCGACCGTCGAGCGCCGTCTCCGGTCCTCGCCGTGAAGTTCGTGCCGTCGAGTATCTCCGGTTCGAAATGCAGTCTGCTGCCAACTCCGCCGAAGCTGCTGCCGCCCCGCACAGCCCACCAGTGACTAGGGGCCTGGACATGCCGCTCATTCCGATCGCGACACCGAGGAAACGAGTGAGAGACCCCGCGTCTCCAGAAGATGAGCGGCAGAGGGAGTCGCAGCGCCGCCGAGCCGACTCTCCTGACTCCTTCGTCGATCATCAACAGATCTTCGGCTCGCCGGTACCCTCGGACACCGAAGACGAGCCTACCTACGCCCAACTAGCGGCGAGGAAAAGCCCGACGCCGTGCCGCAGCGATGCGGCCCCAGCACCATTGCCGCCAGCGCCGCTTCTGCCGAAGCAGGCGCCGCGCCCCCAACCCATTGTCGTGGACAAGCTCGATAGGTGGCCCGACCACCTGAAGGCTCTCCGCGCGAAGTTGGGGCGCGCGCCGAACGTCGCACCGCTCGGACGCGGCGGCGGCCTCAGATTCCGCCCGGCCGACGACGCAGAGTACCGCGTCGTCCAGGCCTACCTTCACACCCTTGGCAACTCGGTGGCGTGGCACACCTACACGCCGCCGATAGAAAAGGACGCCAAGATAGCCATTCGGGGCCTCCCGGCTAACACCACCCAGCAGGAGGTCATCGAAGGGCTGGCGGCTAAAGACATCGAAGCGACGTACGCGCGCCTGATCCATGGAGGGCGGCGCGCGCTGTTCTTCGTTGTCATTCGAAAGACCGAGGGCTGGCGCAAGATATTCAGTCTCCCGGACATCTGGTACCTGCCCGTCACCATCGAGAGCTGGAGAGGCCGGAACGGGCCCAAGCAGTGCCACCGCTGTCAAAAGTTCCGGCACAGCAGCCACAACTGCCACCGGCCGCAGGTTTGCGTTTGCTGCGGCGAGGAGCACGCTGCCAAAAACTGCCCTCGGCCAAAGACCGCCCGAGCAACCTGTGGAAACTGCGGGCAGGAGCACCCCGCCAACAACCGGCGCTGCCCCAGTTTCCTAGCGGAAATCCGCCAGACGACGCGGAAGCAGCAGGGTGCTCCGCGTGCAGCAGCCACCGCTCCTCCACGAGCCACACCGCGAAGCGCCTCCCCGGGCGCTTCGACCGCAGCCGCGCCTACGTCGCCTCCTCCACGCCCAGCGCCGAGGAAGACGCAGGCGAAGCCCCAACCTGCCGCCGCCCCTACGGAGCCCTTGTCGTGGAGGAAAAAGCCGGCACCGCCGGCCACCCCACAGCAGCCAGCTGTGGAGAGGAAGTCGAACCGGCGGCGCCGATCGAAACCATTACAGCAGCAGCCATCAAGGCCCCATCCGCAGCAGGTGGAGGGGATGGAGGTCGAGGCGACCGCCCAGTCCACCAGCTCCCAAACGACCACAGCAACCACAGCGTCCGCATGCACGCAAACGGACGAAGAGTGTGCGACTACACCGTCCCCACAACCCCAGCCAGAAGAACCAGAAGAGCCAAAATACCTGGACGAGATGCGATTCATCGCGAACGACGAACTGATCATGATGAATGCAAATCAGCTGCTGGAGCTCATTCGCGCGTGCCAAATTGGCACGAAGGAGCAGAACATCATGCTGCTGAACACGTACCTTCAGTCAGACCTACCTCGTGCCCCGAGACTAGCAGAAATGTTGAAGTTTGCCTCAAGGTGAATAGCCCTGAGACGCCATACTCGCGAAAGCCGGGCCAGTGGGCCCGATTCAAGAGAAGCCCCACGAAAAGGCAAAATGCCTAGTGGTAGACGTCACAGGCCGTTACAAATGGCCTGTCGACCGATTTCGTTGATTGATTGATTTATAATCGAGAACAAGAGAAGAGAAATAAATTACGTATAGTGCAATAAACGAGAGTGTGAGTTTCAATTTATTACATGGTGCCGAAACCAGGGAGTAAGTGAGACGAAAAATAATACAAAGTGTTGTGAATTGTGATTGAAAAAATGAACCTGAAACCGTAAGTAAAAAGACTTAGAAAATTTCGAGCAAAAAAAGGACTTAGAAAATTTCGAGCTAAAGCAGGACTTAGAAAATTTCGAGCTAATAAAGGACTTAGAAAATTTCGAAAAAACAGGACTTAGAAAAATTTCGACTAAAAAAAGGACTTAGAAAATTTCGATTAAAAAAAAAAAGACTTAGAAAAATTGGACACAAAAAAGGACTTGTAAAAATTTTGTGGCGTTATACAACATCAAAATGGAGAGTTTATTTAAAACTCAAAAGGAGCTTCTTGACCAATTGGGAAAAGCTGAGCGAAATCTTAAAAAGGCAAATCATGAGATTCGAGCAAAATATAGCTATTTAACTGCCAGAATGGAGGCGTTAGATAAGTTAGAAAAAACATTTAGTCAAAATCACATACAAATTGTCTCAATAGCTACGATGGAGCAGATGGCAGCGTTGCCATACTTCACTGAGGATATGCAGGATACGTTTCAAGAAGGTGTCATCACTTATAAAGCCCTTCTTAACGATTACGATGCTATGGCGAAGCCAAGGACTTCTGGAAAGGTGAATGAGAAAGCGGTGCTCACTACAAAAAACAACCATTCTGAGGTGTACTTACTGAGGTGTACTTCTGAGGTGTATTAAAGAAAAACATAAATATTAAAAAAAAATCAGAATGTATGGTAACAAAGCTGACGAAGAGGCATTTAAATACCTGCGGGGCCGTGTTAGGGACCTGGAAGAGAAATGCCACGCTAGATACATTTCCTCCGTCGAAAACTCTATTACAAGTAATCCCAAAAAGTTTTGGTCGTATCTTAAAGGCAAAACCAAATCCAACTCAATGCCTAATAGCATGTCCTTAGGGACCAGTATATTTACCACAGGCGAGCTGATTTGTAATGCCTTCTCTGATTTCTTTTTAAATAATTTTCTCTCTAGTACTGTTCTTGCGCAAGATGATACCGGTGGTTTCTCGCCTACCGACACATCTGCCACTTATATATCTAAAGTGTATGTTGACGTCAGCGAAGTGGAACAGTTACTTTTAAAATTGGACCCGTCTAAGTCCGCTGGGCCTGATAACCTACCAGCTGTCTTTCTTATAGGCTGCGCTAAAACAATCGCTATCCCTATTTCATTAATTTTTCGGAGATCTTTAGATGATGGGATCGTTCCAATTATCTGGAAAAATGCTTTTATTACGCCTGTGCATAAAAAAGGTCCCAAACATAACATTGATAATTATCGCCCCATTTCCAAACTGTGTATAGTGTCAAAAGTCTTCGAAAAAATTATATATGATCAAGTATATTTTGCGCTCAAACAGTCGTTTAATACTACTCAACATGGCTTCCTGAAAGGTCGATCGACAGTTTCTAATCTTGTCCTTCTAAACACAGCTTTTACAGATGCCATGAATAAAGGTCACCAAGTTGACGTGGTCTATACTGACTATAGCAAGGCCTTTGATCGGATTCAGCACAGCTTACTTTTAAGCAAATTGGAGAAGACTGGCATCTGTGGCAATCTTCTCAGATGGTTTGCGTCTTATATCCATAATCGCTCGCAGGCTGTAGTTATTAATAATTACACATCCAGTTGGGTCCCCATCCCAAGTGGTGTTCCTCAAGGATCTTTACTAGGTCCTTTGCTTTTTATCATTTTTATCAACGATATTGACAGGTGTTTCCGTTATTCACACCTTCTTAGCTTCGCCGATGATATGAAGATTTTCAAGACGATTCTATCTCCTGTCGACACTCTACTACTTCAAGCCGACCTTGAACGCCTCGAGCGCTATTGTACCTGGAACCACTTAGATTTAAATCCATCCAAATGTAGTGTGGTCACTTTTACTCGAAAGCGAAATATTGTATTACACGACTATGTCCTAAAAGGTACCAAGTTACAAAGGGACTCTATCATTCGTGACCTCGGTGTGTACCACGACTCCAAGCTGCTCTTCGACACTCATGTAGACAAAATCGTTAAAAAGGCTTCCAGAGCTCTTGGATTCGTTATGCGCAGTACCAAAGATTTTAAATCCATTAAAACTCTTAAAATTCTTTACTGTACTCTGGTACGTAGCAACCTGGAATATGCATCTCAAATATGGAACCCTATGTACTTTAAATACTCCAATCGCATCGAGGGCATCCAAAGGAAGTTCCTTAAATACTTATGTTTCCGTACCAAAGACAAATACAGCTCAGACGACTATGTCAAATTATGTAAAAAACACCACCTGCTTCCACTAGCAAAACGGCGAGAAATCGGTGACCTCACTTTTTTGCAAAAAATTGCCCAAGGTTCTTTAGATTGTACCGAACTTTTATCATACCTATCTTTTAATGCCCCGGTTAAATCCATGAGACACACCATCCCAATTCGGCTACCTGTTGTTACATCTAATTACATGCAAAACACCTATATGTGGCGTGCGAGTAACAACCTCAATAAACTGATTTGCGGCGACGTTGATATCGATCTATTTAGCACTAGTGTTGTATCAGCGAGACGTATCCTCAGCAACAATTTCTTTTAGTACCTACTCTTCTGCTTTTCTTTATTGTTATTATTTTTTTGTATTCGATTTCTCGATATTGTTTTTTTGCCTTCTTGTCCCTTTTGTTTAATTTTTATTTGCGTTTTGTAAATTTATAGTACCGGACCCTGCCAAGCGTTTTTGCTGGCAATTCCATATTCTCTAAACTGTTTCTATATGTGAGAACCTGTTATTGGCTATCATTTATTATTTAAGTTGTTATTTAATATTTTATATGGCTGTTGGTTTTCCTTAAAATAAATAAATAAATAAATAAATAAAAATCTATAAGTACAGGACCTTGTTGACTTTTTGGCGACCCCATAATTATATTTCGCGACCCCGTGCGGGGTCGCGACCCCAGGGTTGCGGAAGGCTGCTCTAGGTGACGGGCACGGGAATGTCTGCCGGCCCGTGCCCGCCGTGTGCCCGGCCGACCGCATTTTTTCCGCGCGGGCACGGACGTGTCTGAGCGTGAATGCGCATGATGGGCCGCCCGCTTTACGCTATTGGCAATTACGCTTTGAAGAGCGACTACGACTGACGTGCAACAGTAAACACGAACGAACAAAAACCATATTGGCAGTCATTTATTTTGATCTACAGGTCACATCCTTGTTTGTGGAAAGTGGAAAGTATAAAATATATCAATATCGACCTAAAAATGCCGCCTACAGTGAGTTAATCGAACGATGTTTTTCTTCTCTCTGTATTTTCTTTTCTCCAGGTACCAGTTTTCGCACCATACTCTTTTATTTTCCCTCTCATCCACTGCAATTAATGCAGCACCAATTAAAGAGATTCTTTGTCTTTCTGCCATCGCACCCGCGGCACGACCGCGCTGAAGCTCTATTGCGTGAATGGCTGACTAGCCCGTAATGTGTGTGCGCAACACGGGCAGGCGACAGACTCCAGGCGGACTGATAGTGAATTCCCCACAGAAGGAGTTGCACACAGAAGAGAAGCGTAGGTATCATGCGTGGGCATACGGGGTCGGGCACACTGGGTAGACGTACGCAACGCATGATGACATCTGACAATTGAATTTAGGTGGAAGCAGACACATTATCCTATGCAACGTTGCGTGGGATAAGTGTGTCTGCTTCCATCTAAATTCAAGGGCCTGATGTCATCATGCGTTGCGTACGTTGCGTACGTAGGCGCAGTGTGTCGGGCCCCTTAACGATGCCGGCACACTGGTCTTAGGTCGGCAATAAACGTCCGGCATTAGGATCCGATAGACTAATCAAACTATCGGAAGGCACTGTTGTCATATACTTGTTTCAACATTCAATACACGTCCGATCCGACTATCGGATCGGATGTGTATTGAATGTTCAAACAACTAGAGTTGCCAACTACAACGGGCGAACTCGTCACCTCAGGAAGTTTTAACCATATTAGATCTTTCTGTCTCCTGTGAGGTGAGCGCAGAAGACTTGATGTGAATGTTCAAACAAATGAAGACTGAATGTTCAACAAACGAAGACTGAATGTTCAAACAAATGTATGGCGAAAGTTCCTTCCGATAATCTGATCGGACTTCTTATCTGACTATCGTATAGAAAAAATCTGACGTGTCCGGCCTTACCGTACGCAATGCGTAAATGACATCTGGTCCTCAAATTTGCATGAAAGCCGACACAATTAGCCCACGCAACGCTGTGTGGGACAAGGTGTCTGCTTTCATGTAAATTTAAGGGCCAGATGTCATAATGCGTTGCATACGTTGCGTACATTTTGTTCAAGAATGTTGAGCAGGACAGATGTTCTAGGTGCGTCTTCTTATTTTTATTTCATTAACGGTTTAAAAGAGCGACCGACCGACCGGCCGGCCAGCCGATTGACCGACCGATGAGAAAGAATTAAGACCACCAGAACCAGAGTGGCCCAAATGCAAAAATATTTTTTGTGGACATGGGCCAGAATAGTTAAAGGGAATTCTTAAGAGCCGTATTACAAAATAGCGTAGGTATTCTTTTAAAATGAGTTGAAAAAATGAACGCATTTTGTTTCGGATGTAACTATAAAAGATAGGATAAATAAATAAATAAATAAATAAATAACTATTCAACCCTGGGAGAAAAACCGCGGCACTGAGCGCTCTTCTCTTGCGCAAGCAAATATATACACAATTTCTAATTGTTTTTGCAGTGTTTTCTCCTTTCTAATGACAATAATTTATATTATGTCGTATTGCTAAAAGAGTGAACTTTAATATAGTATAAGTATTATATAAGAATCTTATTTTATTTCTGAGAAAATTAGAATGATACAGGAAGATTTTTTTTAATTTTGTGTAATTGTAAGTAATGTATACCTTGGATATGTGTCAAAAAATTAAAAAATAAAGCCGTAGTGTACATCAAGAATACATAACGGACATAAAAAAAATTAGTATACGGTTTTCGTTGTAGTGATATTACTGTATTAAGGAGCTCAAAGTTTGCCTTCCGAGCGTTTTACGAATAACGACTTTCGGAAAATGGGCTGAATAAGTAAATAATATTCGTTACATCTAAAATTAAAGGCCGCTATGGTCAACATCAAGAAATGGTCCAGGTAATTCAGTAATTAAAGTTTGTAGAAATCTCTTTATTTCTTGGAATTAGAACGCCAAAAATCCACTTTTCTTGCCTTTCTGGAAAAAATATGTGATACGGCTCTTAAGTGGACATAGCGAAAAAAGGTAGTATGGCACATAATTTTTATTTTGATGATTTTTTGGAGATATTAATTTTCGGCGACTCTGGATTTGTCAATAATGTTTTTTTATATGGATTTTTGCATTCAACTCAAAATGACCAAAATATCACTTGGGCCACTCAGGTTCTGGTGGCTTCAATTATCTGATGGAATCTAAAGAGCAAGTTAGTCGCGATAGACGATTAACGATTAACGACTAATTGATTTAGTCGCGATTACTTCAATCGTGATTAACGTTAGTCGCGACTAAATCAATCGTGATTGATTAGTCAATTGAAATATTTAATCGATTGACCCAACACCGCCTGCTGCTTAGTCGAATTGTTATTCACAGTCGGTTATTGCCGTGCGGCCTATTCGTGCAGAGAAATCGACATTTGTTTTTATTGTTTCTACTGTGTGCATTGAGCAATTGACCGGTGACAGCGATTCAATGTAAATGTAATTTCCTACTTCTTTTTCCGCTTTCCGCAATCCACGGGTCCACAACCATTGCTGGATTTTAAATTACTTACTTATGAATAGTCTCGATCTTGACTTGTCTTTAGCAACATCAAGCTCCCAAACGAAATTCTATTATATCGTCGATCTATATGTGAGACCTCGTACTCGCCAATAAATCGAATTTGCGTTCTTTATTGTTCTTGTGTAAATCAAGCTCCCGGTCGTTCTGTCCATGTCCCGAGAACTCACATTGCTTAGTTTCCTTGTAATTCTAATTGCAGTGGCATCTCGTAGGCATGCATTGATGATTTTATCCGGTAATTTGCTCGCAAGTTGGACAGTTTTAATCGTTAGTGTAGTAAACTTTTTTTTTTGATTGTCCTGTTTACACAATCTAAAAAAACTCGTAAATGAAGTTACTCAGTGCCCTCATGCCTATCATGCCCTAAAATTTGTCTTATTGGCATGTAAGAGGTCTCACATATAGAGCGATGTTATATTCCATGACTTCAAATATTGGTTACCCTTAATTATAATATTATTTATTTTATGTATATACATATTTTGGAAATACTCGATACCTGAAGATCAAGATTTTGCAACGATACTTGTCTGTGCATTACTTCGTTTCGATATTATCGATACTAAAAGTATCGAAATGTCATGTCAGGCACTATCTACTTTTTTGTGTCAATTGGTCGTCAATTGTCAAGGACGACCCATCTTGGACCCATCGGCGAATGAGATTTTTATCATACGCGTGGTAACACATTTTTTGTTCTCAGCGCTGCAAGTAAAATGAGTCGACGAAATATGAACCGTATAATTTATAAAATTAATGAAACACATTTTGGAAAATGTCACGACTAGCCATGCTTTATCAAAATTTAAAGCGGCTCGTCTTCAAATACCTACCTTTTTCCCGCGGCGCCGTTTTAATGTACCTACGATTTAAATCTAAGCTAAGTAAGTAAAGTAAATAAAGTTAGTAAGCTTTCGAGTAAGCTCTGTCAATCAATTTAAAAACAGACTCAAATTTGTACCTAAAAACTTGTTAATATTGTTTATATTGCCTTTCTTTATTTATTTATTTATTTATTTATTTATTTTTAGGAAAACCAACAGCTAATTATAATTTAACAAAAAGAGGAGTAGGATAACAGAGAGCCAATTAAAGGTTTTCACGTTTAAGTAACGTTGTAGAAACATGTGTGACCTTTCAAATAAAGCTATCGATTAAAAATACATCAAAAAATATTCAACAATTAATGCTAAAGAATTCACTGTTCAGCCGCTGCCTAGCTGAGTAAATACTCGTACAGAATAGATCAAAGTCAAAGCGTTTAATCAATAATTACAATTGTCACTTGTTCGCCACAGAAACATTAATGAAACATATTTTCTTTCATTTATTGAAATGAAATCTGTTACAAGCGAAATCTGTTACAATCTAATTTAAACGAAATCTGTACAAGGTTTCTGTCACTTACAACCTTCTAAACCTAATAAAATCAGAGTTCTTAGCTTTTTCAGTTATGTCTCCGCAATTGGGCCCAAATGCTTTTCTTCGTGAATTAAAATAGGAATTTAGTTCAACCGAACGAGACAGAGCAATACGTTAGGACGGGATATGAAATAAACTGTCGTCGATTTTCTCGCACCAAAACTACCTGTCGAACTTATAGAAGCCCGAATTAGTTTGAACACATTTCGTGCGGTGTTAGGGCTCGAATGCGTTTCTTCGTGAACTAAAATAGGAAATTAGTCCGTGTGAACGAGACAGGGCAATACGCTAGAGCGAAGTGTGAGATGACGGTTGTCACTTTTTCTCATTAAAACTGCCCGCCAAGGTCAAATCTTACACCGCACGAAATATGTTCGAATTTATCCGGAGGAGTATAAGTTCGGCAGGTAGTATTTATCGACGATCGTTCGTTTCATATACCGCTCTAACTTATTGCTCTGTCTCGTTCGCTTGGACTAATTTTAGTTTTAGTTCACAAAGAAACGCAATCGGGCCCTTAATTTAGGTGATTTACCCTCGGTGGGTAGTTTTAATGCGGAAAAGTGACACCGTTCTTTTCACATTCCGCCCTGATGTACTGCTCTGTCTCATTCACACGAACTAATTTCCGATTTTAGTTCAAGAGAAACGCAATCGAGCCCAACTAGGTAGGTACATTAGGGATAAATTTTAGAATGTGTATTTGTTTCCGGGTGAAATCCTATGGACATATACATACATATAGCTACAAATGGTCCTAAGTATTTCAACTAAACTCGAATTTGATATGAACATGTCGAAAAATGGACTAGAGTAAAAATATACCTACGTTTATAAAAGTATGATAAGAGGTCAGCAAAATTCCATCAAACGCAATGTCATCACATCATCACATCACATCATCAATATTGTTACCTATATCAAAATGTCAGGATAAATATAACAACTTTGTGGAGAAATATATAGCACGTACCTATATGTAAAAGAAATATAACATTTTCACTAAATAAATATGCCTTTATATGTACAGACTGACTTTAAATTAACCGGCATTCTTAAAGTGGGTAAATCTGTAAGAGCAAATAAGCAATTTTTGATTAGGGAAAGAAAGGAAAAAACCCTGCATTAAGCGTGATGCGCTATCTAGCAGTATCTATTTTTGCTTACTGCTAGAAGGTGCAGCGCGCTCAACGCTTCTCAAACTTTTTTCAAAATGTAAATTTTTGGAATTTTTAAAATTAGATTTTTTTGACAAATTATTTATAAGGAGTTGTTTGTTTTGTCGTACTGATAAACTAACTTCAAGGATGCCGCTTAGTTTTAACACAGCTTGTATAAAACTTGTTTCTAGATATTTTTTCCTATTTATGTACTAAAAATTGAAAAAGGCGAAAAACAAATCGGAAAATAGACAACCTAACCTATATTTGTTAACAACATTTACCTTACTGTAAATTAAATCGAGTAATGCATAGGCAACGCGCGATTTTCTTTGCCAAATTCTTCAAATGTAGTGATTTCTACAATCATTTTACATAACTTTTTTAAAGGGTGAGCAACAACTTTTGTAAACTTTTAAATGATTTAAAAAATATTTCTTTCATTTGCATCAGGTAAACAATATGCCAGCACACAGGGCATGCTTGTCGACGTACGGGCACGGTATACTGGACCCTCGTTGCGATTTTTATATTTTAGGTACGATATTTGAATATTATTGTACCGAAGACCGCCATAATACTCCCGCATTTGAAAAAAAATTGGTTGTCACCCCACGACCTCTCCGGCAAGTATCCAAGAACTGATTTTATCTGAATGTTAATTTCATAAATAAAATCTTAGTCGGCGGACTGTTGTGTTCCTTTCCATCTGTTAATAATATCTGTTCCAGTGTTTTTCTTGTCAGGTGGTCGGCTGGGAAAGTCAAAGTATTGGCGCCTTACATTTTGGTAGAAAATGATGTTGCCGATACGCAAAAACTAGGACCATTGAAAAAATAAAACGAATTTCAACAATTTATTATGTTTACTCGATATTAAAATATACACTACAAAAAAGTAAATTCTATACATTCAACAGTTAAAATGCCTGCCTAAAAATATCAAAATACTTTATTGTCTTATTACAATTTCTACAATTCAAGCCTAGATGTATGGGCGAATACGGTAAATTTACGAGTAAATAATCACAATTCCAGTCTATGAAGATTGTTTAAAAATACTATTATATAAAAGCCAAGCGAAAATTCAAACTAATCAACATTGCTGTTACTACCAGAATAGACCGTGGGAGTACGAATGTACCCACAGTCCACTATGAATGAATGCGATAGTGGAATAGAAAGAGATAGCTGCATGGGGCCCCTCTATCTTTGTCTAGTCGTGCATAGGCATTAATCATTCTTTAATTGAGTAAGTATAATAATTAATTCCAAATCACTTCCCTAAACTAGAGGGGGCCCTAATGCAGATATCTCTTTCTATTCCTATATCGATTTCTTAGGCTGGTCGTGTGGTCTATTCTAGTATAGTATGGTTACTAGAGAAGACAATTCGAGAAAATTTTTACAGCTACATAATATTTTGTAAACAATTCGAGCCTGAATTACTAATCCGCAGCAGATTACTTATTAATTTTATTATCACAATGTGTTGCACTGAATGGTTTTCTAGTTAATAGGCCTGAAGTACGCTTAATTTATGTGAGTAAGAGACACAGATATAGAAGTAGAATATCAAAAGCAATGTCAGTGTGGTTTTTAACCCTTGGGGTACCGATTTATTTAAATAAATAAAGAAGTCAGAAGCGAATTGTACTGAGCGCTCACTGCGATTAACTTCTTGAGAGTCTGGCGAGGGTTTGGTTGTGAACATCGGCCAGATGTGTTTTTTTCGTGGAATTATAGGATCAATTATCATGTAAAAAAAATAGGGAAAATGAGAGTAATAAGTTTGTATTTTTGTTTAATTTCTAGATCCCGCCAGACGCATTCTGCGATTTCTTAAAGTAGCCAGACTTCTTTAGAATTGATAATCTGCAATAATATTAATTTGTATTATAAGTTTTAAACATGTAAAAATAAGGGCGATGTATCCTGAAGACACATAGAACTGAAATGAAATCAGTCAGACTGGTCGATTGTTGCTGCGCAAAACATGAGCATGACGTATCAGTTGTCAAATGTACCCAAAGGTATATAAATAATTTAGCAGATATAAAAAAAACTAAAAATAAATAACAACCTTATCCATAAAAATAACTATATCTTTTAGTAGGCATTACTTCTACTCGTCTAGAATTTCTTCCAGTTTGGTAGGTTCTGTGACTGGCAAGCTGCAGGCGAATCGGCGACAAACATAAGCTGCCGGCACTCCTTCCAGCAGTTTGATTCTGGAAAGTACTGTAAAAGAGAATATTTCAGTATGATGAATTTTGGGAATAAAAATGGTTAAAATGGGCACGCGCTTGAATGGCGTTATCATTGATTATATGTGGTATCAGATTGCTCAACTTTATATTACGATTTGAAAACCCTTTTGCGCTGGTGAAATGCAGATGGCGCTGATACCATTGACGGTGAAACTAATAACAGTTTGTTTGTACATCTAATAATAACATAAATAATGAATGTTTTTTTTTATTTGATTATAAAAACCCAATAATTTAATTAACTCCCAATCCAGAGACAGAGAGGTTTTCAAAGCACCCCAGTAAAAAAGCCACCAGAAATTTGCAGGGATAGTTCATTTTCAGTTTAATTCTACTGAATTATTTGTACTGTCAGTTTGACTATCCAGGGGTTGCCTTTTATATAGCAAGTTAAAATATTGGGGGACCTATTTTTTAAGGATATTTTATCGGATTTCTTTTAATTTTTGCTTTATTTTAATTAATGGCGAGGGCCTCCGTGAATATATAATCAACACAATTGTTGCATGTATTCAGTAAAGCTAATTTGAATATATTAGATTGCATTTTAGCCACTCAAAATTATAATAATCGAAAATAACTAATACCAAATGCGGACAATACTAGAGACAAATGATCTTTAGATAGATAAGCTGAGAGAGCTATGAGACAAATGATCACCAACAAAAGATTTTCGTCGCTCCCCAATATTCGCTTTTGTTCCTTGCACTTTGATTCCAAATAATATAAGATAAGATACACATATCACCATTTGTTTTTTTATTCCTGGCATAGGCATATCCACAGGAGATTATTCTACACTAAAAACTGGGTAGAAAATTATCTACAACTTTTTGATTTAGGCCTTAATGTAGAGAGGAAAACTATTGTTATATTCAACATATGGATATTTAGCTTCTTTCTCAGTAACAAAGACTGTGAACTTTATTTAGTGTAAATTTGCTGTAAACTCCACTACCCCGCTTGCGTTTACTGTAGACTCTGCATGTCCTATTTATGCTTTTACCCAAAACCCTTATTTTTGGCAGAAATTTCTATTTTTTAACCAGATTCATTAGATTTGAGACTCACGTATCTCTGACATACCGGGCGATGCGGGTTCTACTGCAGGGTCAGCGACGGCGATGACTCGAGCGGGTAAAAGGCGAGATCGGACGACTCGCACTAAATCCAAAGTGCGAGGATCGTCGCTCGCACCGGCTATGAACACCTGTTAGACGAATTTGACGACGGGTTTAGCTACGAAAAGATTTGATAGAATATCAGAAACCGTTATTTAATTCAAAGCCTTGCCTGCGTGGGGGAATCCAAGTAGGACATGAGCGCAGAAGACATCTCCGGTAAGGCCATAGGAGCAGCCCGGAGCCTCTCGCTGAAGGGGATCAGTATCTTCAAGGCTCGTGCTTTTCGACTGCAAGTCGGAGAGTCGTGATCCGGAGCTAGAGCCGACAGTCGAAGAGCATTGTGTAGAGAAATACTATTCCCAGAAGGTTCTGCACCATCTTGATCTGCAATAAAGATATCTAATAAATAAAATGCAAACGGAGCTGCCATGGAATTCACCAACCAAAAATCGGGCCCATCATATATAATTATTATACTTCTGGGAGGTGAAGGGTGGATTCCGGACTAACGACCGGCGGTGGTAGGTTTAGGACAGCTGTCTTGCCACATGTGAGCGTTCACCTTACCACCCATTCACTCCCCCTTCGAAGCCATAGAATTTGAAATGCAGAGATCGCAGTTTTAGATAATTTTTCTAGAAAGGAGTTGATTATTTTCCTGGAGAGACCAAGATCTTTAAAAAGGTGAAACAAAGATTTAGCTGGCAGGCCACGAGCGCCTACTTCCACTGCAAGGGGTATTGCTACAAAGGGGACATGAACTATCCTCGGCATAGCTCCAACGAGCGAGGTTGCTGGGGTCTGGAAGTGTATGCTGAAAGGCATTTAAATAAAATTTCAGCATCTCTGGCGTCGTCATACAACATTACTTTCCAGTGCAATGGAGGAGGAATGCAAAAGTCTCCAATTGTTGTCCAATCATTCTGGCATTGAAGGCCAATAGCGTGAGCCATACTATTGCTTTCGTAATCTCCCCGCAAGAGAGACTTCTTCAAGTCCACATCGCTCATGGTTGTACTGCCATACCCCAGACCAGTGCCATTCTGGCTGATTCCAGTAAGGAACTTTTTGTGAACTAAAACTGATATCGCAAAAGCGAATGAAGCGAAGGACTATTCGCAGTTCACCTTCTTTCAATCGAAGTATGACGGAGGGATCTCCCACGGGGCTGGAGAAGTAGGCGCCGTTGTCATTGTCCCAGAAGAGCTCGTCCTGCTTGTCTTGCAGCGACACAGCCCACTGTAGCCATGAAGTGTCAAAAGTAGCCTCATACAGATCCAGGAGACCCATTATTAAGAAAGCGTAGTCATCGAGAAATCCATTAATTGGCTTTGATCTGCAATGATATTAAAACAAATTTGTTACAGTGACCGCTCGAGTATTTCAAAGTCACATGTGTGTCGTGTCTCATTCCATCATGCTGCAAAATTAGAAGTTATTGGTTTTACCGAGCTTTACTGGTTGGGGTTCTGCTGCAAAAAAAACGCAATCTCCGCCGCGCATATTTTTATGAATCATTCAAAATTACATAAACAATAAACATCATGTTTTGTAACTTACAGCATTACCTAATAATGTATTTTATATATTTAACCTAATTTTATGTTGATACGATGACTCTCTTACCCAATATAGCCACTGACATTTATAAAAGTTGTCTTTTTTATCTGAAATGTGAATAAAATAAATCTTTCAATAAGGAATGTTTGTTTTATTTATATTTACGTGAAGCTGAATAAGTTTTCTACAATGAAAAATAAAAAAAAAACATATTGGATACAGGAAAACTCAGAAACGGAGCAGTGGCGTGATTATAAAATGTGGGATATAAAGACGATCTTCAAGCCGTCCCAAAACATAGCTCGATCTCTGAGGCCTGTAAAAGATGTAATACCACTGGGTGCAAACCCTGGGTGGGTTTAAAATCGCTCGCAGCTATGGTTTAGTTTAAGTTGGACAAACGAAACATTTCGTTTCGAAACATCAAATCTCTAAAAACGTTTAGCGAGAAAAATCGGCAATCTGCAAACATATATTGGATAGCAGAACTAACCACTGGGTGCAATTTCAAAATCCTATTATGCTATTACTTTCCTCACATGATCCAGGAAGCCAAAAAATAAGAAGAACCCAGCACTTCAATAAAGACAACCATTGCAAACTCTCCTACATGGAACCCTCTTCTTAAAATGTTCTCAATGCCTATCACCAAACGCAAGGACTTACAAGATACAGTGAGTGTTATATGCACGGCGGAGTTTGAAAATTTGCACGAACCGAATTCGCCGCCCAACTACCGGTATAATCTGCGGATTAACAGCAGCAGTTTGCCGCCTACTTGCAGATGATGATCGATAGCACTTTAGTCTACCCTGGACAACAGCGGTCGCAACATCGCCGATACTTCGGATACTACAAACTTCACGCGGTAAATTCGTTTTTAAACCTGTTTATAATGCATAAAGGGTCCATCAATATACAAAACTGTAACTTGACTTTGAAAACATGTAACGATTTTTGCGGTCTGCCATTTTGCAGCGCACATGAGTACAATTTATAAATATTTAGAAATTTTCCTGGAAATATATTAAATATAGAAATATTCTGGACCCAAGGGAGATCGAAGAAAATTTGTAGAAATCACAGGACTGGGGAACTCTAGCAAATGGAGGCACAAAAGATCTGTGATGGTTGCAGTGCACCTGGGGTCTCTAAAACTCAGGGTTGTAATAGATAGTCATAATATAATACGCCCGGCCATTGTGGAATTTCACAATTAAGAGTAATAACATAACTCCAACGCATCTAATCTTAACGCACGGAGTATAGTTAAATAGAGGACATCGTCTATCGTCTTATAATCGAATAAACTATAGCTACAGAGAGCAAATACTATTTTTCGAGAGCGGTTATTTTGAACTGCGGCTGATAGGATTTTAATAACTTTATTAAGTAGTCTGTATGAAAATGCTATGCAGTTACCTCTGGCAATATCGGTACTTACATCTGTGTGATTCCATTGCTATCGTCTCGATAGCAAGAACGCAACAGTGTGCCACTTCCTTCGTCGTACAAATACTTCTTAATAAAATTTGCCGCTTCAATCGCTCGATCGGTGTATGTTTTATTTGCTAGGCTCTGTCCGGCCCTAGCGAAAGCGGCGATCATTAGTCCGTTCCAAGAGCAAAGAATCTTGGAATCGAGGTGAGGCCTCGGTCGCTTTTGCCGCTCGTCGTACAATAAGGCTCGACATTTTTCTAGTATCTGCGAGAGTTTTTCTGTTGTTATTCCGTATTTCTCTGCGGTCTCTTCGAGGCTCCCATACACAATGAGAACATTTTTGTTGGTCAGTTCGCCGTGCGGATCGCTTTGAGCGCCGATATTTCCTTTTTTCCCCACTGAAAAGTGATGGCAGAAGATGTCACAATACGTCACCGCGGCACCCGTACCCGTTTCGATTATCTTGTCGTTAAGTAACGATTCAATTTCTGAATATTCCCAAACGCAGAAAGCGCCTTCGGCTTTGTGCGGAGCGCCGTAAACCGGATACGAATCGGCATCCTCCGCACTGTAAAAACCGCCCGATTCGTGGCTCAAATCACGGGTGACATACTTTAGTATATCGCAAGCGACCTCCGCGAAAAACTCGTCTTTCGACGCGAGATACGCGTCCGTGTAAACGATCACTAGCTGCGCTTGATCGTAGAGCATCTTTTCAAAGTGCGGCACGTGCCACTTGCGATCGACGGAGTAGCGGGCGAAGCCGCTCGACACGTGATCGTGTATCCCACCATTGGCCATTTTCCTCAGCGTGTACAGACACATGTCGAGGCACTTTTGCGCGTCGGCGTTTGATTTGTTTCTGGCGTACGCGTGCAGTAAGAAATTGAAGTTTGACGACTGCGGGAACTTCGGGGCTTCGCCGAAACCGCCGAAATCCGGCTCGAAGTTTCGCTTGAATTGATCGATGCACGTCTTGATCGCTTCTTCCCCGGCCGTTTCCGATTCAGTGTCTTTCACCTGCATCGTTGAGAAATTTTTCAAGACATCGATTATGTGTTTTCCAGCGTTGACGAACTCGCTCGGGTTTTTAGCCCAGCGTTCAGCTAGAGAGGAGAGTATGCTTTTAAACCCGCGTCGTCCATATTTATCTTCGGGGGGGAAATATGTGCCTCCGGTCACCGGGTTCAAATCAGGCGTCAAAAAAACAGACATGGGCCATCCGCCGCCTCCTGTCGTGGCCTGAACAAAAAGCATGTACGTTTTATCGATATCCGGCCGTTCCTCCCGATCAACTTTAATATTTACGTAATGTTCGTTCATTATTATAGCGACACTCTCATTTTCAAACGACTCTTTCTCCATGACGTGGCACCAATGACACGTCGAATATCCGACGGATAAGAAAATGAGCTTATTTTCTTTTTTCGCTTTTGCGATGGCTTCGTCGCCCCATGGAAACCAATCAACGGGATTGTGTGCATGCTGCAACAAGTAGGGTGACCTTTCGTTTGATAAGCGATTCGTAAATTTCGGCGTTTTGGTCGAGCCTTGATTGCTGCTCGTAGAAGCCATGTTTCTGAACAGGATCTCGCTGGAGCTGCTTTTAACGGGCAGACGAAAATGGATATCGCAGATATGTAACTGCGGAGACGATAAGAATCTGGAAAAATAGTAAAAATAATGTAAAAAACACAGTAACTAATAAGTTAATAGTTGAAACACAAAAACAAGCTTTTATTAAAATGGTATGTCCCGAGTCAAGCCTGGGTGCAGCAGCCATGTCATAATGGAACTTAGGACCGGCTATCATAATTGAACGCTATACAGAATTTCGTGTTTGCGTTGTTGACCGTTGAGTAGTGTCCTCGTTGGAAGCCAACCCTGGGTGTAGCAGCACTGTCGCGGTGAAACTTAGAACGTGCTATCAAAATTTAATGCGTATACAAAATTTCCTTTCTGTGCTATTCTGTGCCGAGCAGTCCCCTCGTCGGGAGCCAACCCTGGGTGCATCAGCCATGTCATGGTGAAATTTAGAGCGGGCTATCATAATTGAATGCGTATACAAAAGTGTGTGTGTCTGTGCTGTTGACCGTGGAAGAGTAACCTCGTTGGGAGGCGATCCTGGGTATAGAATCAGGTCATGCTCACCACAAAAATTCGTTATCATTGGAACTGAACCAACATGTAAAATTTCATTTTAGGATAAGAGGAAGTGGTTCTAATTCATCTTGCAAGATTTGACCTAAACAAACTAACAAACATTGCAAGGTAAATAAAACCTTGTAAAACCGTTGATGGCAAACTTGATTGTTGAGGCGTACTTAGTCTGAAGGGGTAAGTATGTGTGCGTGTCTAAGTATGCGCAAAATGAGTTATGACTAAATTAGACGATAGCCAACCCCTCTTCCCTTCTCTTCAGTCGCCGCCTGTGGCTCCCGCTCCGCCCCATCTTGTTAGTACAAGTTATAATGTATTTTATGTAATAATTTTGTTTTTTCTTTTAATTTTGCATCACGCGTAACTCTGAAGCGATGCGATATACGATATTGGTTTGATTAGTGTCAAAATTTGTGTTTATTGAGGTAGTTTAAATTGATTTAAGTTGAACAGATTTAGCACGATGTTTGGTATAAAACTACCATGTTTTGGTTGTGAGATCTCGGGGTAAGTGTGCGGCCCCGAGTGAATGTTTTTATTTCATGTGAATTTTGAAGTTTTTAAAATATTTTCAATGTATGCACGATTTTAATATCAATCTTACTTTGGGGTATGTATATATGAACATTCAGCCTCCCATGGTGAGGCTGAATGTAAGTGCACCAAAATAGACATAATATGATGCTAGTTTTTTGTTCGGAGTAATACGATCTTCAGCTAGGCTAGGCGCGGTGCATTAAGTTTTTTACGCCGGATGGCAAAAACATTGCATTTTTGTAGTACAATACAATACAATAATAGTCCGCCCATTAGGTGGGAATTTCGCTTATTGGAATATATTAGGTAGTGATACCTCACCTATTTTTTAAAAAAAAGACCCAGACTACTAAATTCGATCATTTCAAAGCTAAATCTAAAAGAAAATCGTGTTGGTTATTATTTTTTATTTTTTTATTATTTTAAGTTTTTAAATTAGTTCTAATGATGGTTAAAAAAAACTAATATAACCTACTGACAAATAGGTGTTTCTGAATTTACAGAAAAAAAAACAATATATCTCTCTTATTTATTGAGTCCGACAAAAAATAATTGCAGTTTCGGAATCAGCATGGTGAACATGGTCAGGTGATGTTAAAAAATCAAAAATGTAGAACTGACAGTAATACCTAATAAATACCCAGAATTTTACCGCAGCGCGCGGTTAACCTTAAGGTTTCACGCACTCAACATAATCACTATAGTTTCATTTTAGTAAACCATATAGTTTATCCACAATGTCAATCGGTATATTGTGAACTTGACCCGCATAACTATTTATATCTATTGGTGTTTGTACGAAACCAAATTTGCTAGTATTTTTTGTGGCGAGTTGAACAATCATTTTGTCTTGCTTTTATTGATGTTGAAACCGTATGCCCACCACTGAATGGTCCAGCGCAAACTCACAGCGGTTATTAATTTTTTGCGATTTGATGCTACAATTAAAATTTAAATATTGGAAAGAAACGAACTCACCGAGCTGACCGGACAATCTCTGCTGTATCGTGGCTTTTATTTGATAATGTCAGACAGTCTTTCTGGGCGATTTGATTTACGTTGTTTTTTATTCGGCTATCACTGTTCGATAAACGTCGCAATATCTGAACGACTCGCGGAGAAGACATACTATTGCCAAATATGGCGGTATCCTATCATATTCGGGTGTTTTTTAAACGTTTCCAAACAAAACTTATGTAATTTTTCCATCAAAACAAATCCTAACGAAAGGAAAAGCGGTTCGCGTATTTTTATTATTTGACAGCTCAGCAGAAATGACGATCGAAATGGAATTTGGGTCCCATCAAACTTGCAGAAGGCAAATTTGCAAACGGCAATCTTGC
The DNA here is from genome assembly GCA_944548615.1 of Micropterix aruncella. Taxonomy (NCBI): domain Eukaryota; kingdom Metazoa; phylum Arthropoda; class Insecta; order Lepidoptera; family Micropterigidae; genus Micropterix; species Micropterix aruncella. Next base: position 12,440,066 of record OX155964.1, on the reverse strand, counting down.
AGACGGCATTCTTGCAGGCGGCAGTTTTGCAGAAGGCAATCTTGCAGAAGGCAGTTTTGCAAATGTCAAACTGACCTAACATAACCTAACAGAAAAACTTAAAACATTTTTTTTAATGTTTAGTTTGATGTATAAAAGTCATCCACTACAAAGGATGCCGGTAATTAATGTCACTTCGATTTTAGGGAAAGAAAAACCTAACCTAACCTAACCTAACAGAAAAACTTAAAAACTGTACTGAAGGTTGCCGCCTGCAAGGTTGCCGCCTGCAAGGTTGCCTCCTGCAAATCTGCCCTCAACAAATTTGGAGCTGTCAAAAGTGACATTTGTGCAAGTTTGCCGCATGCAAAACTGGCGCCCCCCTGGAATTTAAAAAGTTAATATTATTAAAATAAATTTTAATAAAATAATTGTAAAATTGTGTAGTATTTATTAAAATAATTTAGCGATATAAATTATTGTTTTTATATTTAAAAAAAATTAATCTACAGGCGACCCCAAGGTGCCGTTTCCGGCCTTTATATATTTGACGTTTCGTTCGTTCCGCGTTTTCTTTCTTTTCTTGTATTTCGTGGCGAGAGGACCGCGCTGGTTGCGGTTTTCGGTAAATATATTTCTACATTCTTATTTTTTCAACGAAATATCGCTTGAAACTTCATCGTTGCATCGTACAGGTTTTACATTTTTGTGTAAATTTCGCTTCGATCGAGAGATGGCGGCGATTTTTCATGATTTTGCGACACGGTTACTGAAAACGATGGCCCTGTTTGGGCAAGAGTTGAACGCTAAACTAGGCGTGCATCTCTAATCAAACGGGGCAACAGTGATTCCATGTGTTAATCCCAGGCTTTGATCGCAATGGTAAAGCCTGTTTCATTTCATGGATACATTTTCGGTTTTATAGGTTATGTCGTGTCGACGAATCGTGTGGTAATGCGGGGGCAATATTGGTAGAAGTTTTGGAATTTATTGTACAGCGTTTTGTAGTAGCGACATCTTTTTTATTTATCAACAGAAAATCACTGCTATATTAAAACTTTTTAACGCTAAATGTGTAATAAGCTTCGGACACGATAAATGTGTAATAAAATAGCTTCGGACACGATATTTCGAGACATACAGTTTTCATACCACGTGTGAAAAGATATATTTTTGAAGTTAACCTACTGCTATAGGTGTTCTGAATTGTTTAAAAAAAAACTAAACTAACAACCCACCGAAATATAGGTGTTTGATTCTTCATTAAATGCCTATGTCGCTTATTGAGATAGAATAAAGATTATTGCAGTTTCAGAATCAGCGTGTGAATATATGTAGTTGGGTGATGTTAAAACATCAACAATGTAGAATAGGTCCCAATTATACGTTAATACCGAAATTCTGATTTAACATCTATTCCTCAGGTGTAAGTTAAAATGGTAAACAACCGTGTCCCGGCGGTTTCGTCGAAGGTGTACGTTACACCTAGACGCCCCTTCGAGAAGGCCCGTCTCGACCAGGAGTTGAAGATCATCGGTGAATATGGTCTGCGCAACAAACGCGAAGTCTGGAGGGTCAAGTATACTCTGGCCAGGATCCGTCAAGCTGCCCGCGGTCTCTTAACCCTAGAGGAGAGGAACCCTAAGCGCCTTTTCGAAGGTAAGAAATTGTCGCTAACATCCTTCAAGTGGTTTTCTAATTATATATCTTCAATAATGCTCCTTGGGTATAATTACATCCTTTCTATGAGTGTAATTGGGTGCTGTGTGCCTTCGAGTATAGGCTGTCTCCCTCGCCCACATGCTCAAATCACACGTATTGTAGTTATTGAACGCCAATGCACTGAATCCAAATATAGAAATTCTTTGACGGATTAGGGTTTTTATCCCCTTTTGTGTGTGATCTGAACATGTGGGCGAGGGACTGACAAATCTGGTGTGACCTGTACTGCAGTTGGAAGTTGTGCAGTTAAAGCTAACAGTCATAATATATTTTTTAAAAGGCTAAACCTACCACCATTTAGGTGTCACCATCGACCGAAATACAGGTGTGATGCATCTTTAAACGCCTATATCTCGCTTATTTAGAGGTAGAGCAAAGATTTTTACAGGTTCGTGATCAGTGTTATGAAGAATGTAACAGGTATTTTTAACGTAGCCAAGATTCCCATCCAGAAATGTGATACGCTACCAATAATTAATGGGTCACTTACATTACATTTCACTATAATTGTGGGTTTTTGTTAATAATTTATTGCAAAAGTAATCACTAAAAACAATAAATTTTAATTAAATTAGGTGAATGGAAAAGGAGGTCTTTATAATAAATAATACTCTGTTTAAAAATGTATTCGTATATTATAAAATAAGTTTAACAAATCACGCGGTCACTTACGTTACACAAATAGGAAACTCTTATCATCTTATCATCGCTCTTCATTTGGTAAGATAGTTCTGCTCACTGGAAGTGTTTAGAAATGTAGACAAAATATTAATCAAATGTATAGAATTTTATCCTTTTTGTTCGGTCACTTAATTACTGCAAATGGGTCAGTTACATTACAATCATTTTTCATACAATTTTGTTTTTGTTATTTATTAGTTTTTACATACAATTGAAAATAAAGACTACATTTAAGTTATCTTAAAAAGAAATGAGGTACATAACAGATACATTTTACGAGTTTAGGGTTCCTGAATTCTACTTTTCAGTCGAGCTAACGGAATGTCATCAGCTGAATCACTATCTGAACACAACCCATACACCTGTGCGTAGTAGCTGTGTTTCTTTTCTTGTATACTTGTACCAGAGGTCAAAGATTTAGAGAAGTCTCCATGTTTCATGTTTTTTTTAAAATTGTCGATTCCTACTTCTCACTTCCTACCCAATATTTTAATTGCCTGCTGTAAAGATTTGAAGAATGTTGCTTGCAATATTTCGGCTTTATAGGAACAATATGTATGAATGATTTTGTCTGTTATAATTGATAGAGGTAATTTAAACGTTTGAATCAATATTAAAAATAGGGACAAATTATTGGGCTCAATTGCAACAAAAACAAATTGGGCTCAATTACGTTTCTTCGTTAACTAAACTCGGAAATTAGTTCATTAGTGAACGAGACAGGGCAATACGTTAGAACGAAATGTAAAATGGACGAATTTTAAAACAGACGGCCAATACACCTCGTCGTGCCTCGCTTTTGCCGACGACCTAACTTTCATTACCAGAAGCCCCAAGCAGCTTTCCCTGCTATTACAGAAAGTGGAGCTTTTCTGCGACTGGTCAGGCTGTATAAAAGTGAAGCCCTCCAAATGTTTTTGCCTTGGACTCGCCCGCATGGGCACAAAATTTACATCCTATGACCCCAAATTGGTCTATAAGGGCTCTAATATCTCCCTTATAGACCCAAACAATCATTTCAAATTCCTCGGCAGAAAAATCACCCATCAGGGAAAAGACGTCTCGGGCGATCATGTTATAGAGCATTTCAAAAGTTGCCTGGCGAAAATAGATGCCTTGCTAATTTCTGGCCCTCGTAAGGCCTGGATCTATGACAATTATCTAACGTCACATTTGTCATGGCCCTTTCTTATTTACGATTTTACCAAAACCCAACTGTCCCGTCTAGATGCACTGGTGACAGCTAGTTTAAAATCCTGGCTGTCCTTAGCCAAACCAGCTGACCCCTCGACTCTCTTCAGGTCCAAACAAAATTTTGGGCTAGCGCTTAAACTGCCCTCTCTGCTCTACGCCAACTCCAGAATAACCAAAAATTCGATTCTGTGCAATTCCAAAGATCCGGCAATATCGAAGCACGTAATAAGTGGCTGTAGTGATTCAAATGAACTACAAGCCCGCGTAGACTTCCACAAAAGGTTCCTTACTGGAATCAGCCAGAATGGCACTGGTCTGGGGTATGGCAGTACAACCACGAGCGACGTGGACTTGAAGAAGTCTCTTTTGCGGGGAGATTACGACAGCAAGAGTATGGCTCATGCTATTGGCCTTCAATGCCAGAATGATTGGACAACAATTGGTGACTTTTGCATTCCGCCTCCAATGCACTGGAAGGTAATGCTCTATGACTGGACGCCAGAGATGCTGAAATTTTATTTGAATGCCTTTCAGCATACACTTCCAGACCCCAGTAACCTCGCTCGTTGGAGCTTTGCCGAGGATAGTTCTTGTCCCCTCTGTAGCAATACCCCTTGCACAGCTAGGCACATTCTAGCTGGCTGCAAGGTGGCCTTAGATCAAGGACGGTACACTTACCGCCATGACAAAGTTCTCGCTGTTATTCGCGAGGTAATTAGTCTCTCAGTGGCTCGTGCCAACAAGGGTTTGACAGTATCCTCCAAACCCCCAATACAGTTTGTGCGGGATGGCTCTAAAGGCAAAAAACATTTAACTACAAAACCTTTCTCAATAATCGAGAAAGCTACAGATTGGATTCTGGAGGTTGATTCGGTCTCTAAGCAGTATAAATTCCCTGAAAGTCTCGGATGCACAGCCCTCCGTCCAGATATAACTCTTTACTCTCTATCTCGGAAGGTGGCTCTTATCGTAGAATTAACTGTTCCATGGGAATCAAATATCCCAAAAGACCACGAGTACAAATTAAATAAATACCATGATCTTGCAAATGCCGTAACCCGGAACGGCTTCACTGTTCACCTTCACGCGGTGGAAGTTGGCACTCGTGGCCTGCCAGCTAAATCTCTATTTCACCTCTTTAAAGATCTTGGCCTTTCCAGAAAAATAATCAACTCTTTCTTAGAAAAATTATCTAAAACTGCGATTTGCGCATCTCAAATTCTATGGCTTCGAAGGGGGAGTGAATGGGTGGCAAGGTGAACGCTCACATGTGGCAAGACAGCTGTCCTAAACCTACCACAGCCGGTTCGTAAGTCCGGAATCCACTGCTCACCCCCCAGAAGTGTAAAAAAAATAGTATTATGATGGGCCCGACTCCGGTCGGTGAATTCCATGGCAGCTCCGTTTGTATTTATTTATTGCTGTCCTTTTTCCGCATTAAAACTACCCACCGAATATAAAGCAGCTGAATCTAGGACCGCGTGAAATGTGTTTTGAAGCGGCTAAAAATCGACAATTTATCATCTCATATTCTGCTTCTACGTATCGCTCTGTCTCATTCGCTGCAACTAATTTCAGTTTTACTTCATGAAGAAATGCAATCGGGCCCAAGTCATTGAAAAGTGCATTTTAAAAATATTAATATAAAAAGTCAGGTGATGTTAAAAAATCAAAAATGTTTTGTAGTTGATATTAGATGTTTTTGTAACACGGGCGTCGCAGATGCGTTTAGTGTCACTTCGACTAACCACCCATTTTGGTTTCGATGCTCTGCACGTTCACTGGATAAATAACATTTTTAGCTGATGATTTATACATTTTTTGGTACCTCTTGTCTGATTGGTAGCATTGACGATAAACTTCTAAACTGATTATTCTTCTATTTTCCCGATAATATAACTAAATCATTTGTATGTGTATTCAATCAGTGTTATATTTGCTCGGCAGGTAATGCATTACTCCGTCGTTTGGTGCGCATCGGCGCTTTGGATGAGGCACATATGAAGCTCGATTACGTTCTCTCGTTGAAGATCGAAGATTTCTTGGAACGGAGGCTGCAGACTCAGGTCTTCAAGCTTGGGCTCGCCAAGTCCATCCATCATGCCCGCGTCCTCATCAGGCAGAGACACATTCGGTAATTGTCTTATGGCTTCGATCCTCGGATCCTCATGCGTGTTTGTTTGAGTTACCGATGATTATTTCATGTTTTAACTGCGACTCTTCAATCGCAGGAGCTGAACTATCGCTGAACATGCGAGATTACTGATTTTTGAAAAATTCACTGAGGCCACTTGGGTTTCCAATGAGAAATCATTGGGACTTTCAATGTCTCGAAATTAATGACATTCGTTATGTCTGTATTGCTGCAAGAGGTAATTTTGTTTTTTCTTAATTTTGCATCGAGGTGAAACTATTTAATTTACAAAAAGTCAATTTATAATTCACAATAATTTAAAGTAAAATTGACTTGTACAATTGAAACGTCATAGACAAAAATCCACTAGCCGATTACATTATATGCCAAAAACTGTTGCCAGTGATCCTATTTTAATGTCACCCAATTGCTAAAGCCTGTTCTACAGCGGACATTTAAATTGTTGTAAATATATGTATGAACTTATATTTAAACTAAGCAAAGAAAGTAATAAAATTGAAAGAATTACGCTACTAGTTATTATTAATCTTAACCCGTTGAGTATGGTACGACCAAATCTGGTTCTGAAACAATTATCCGTTGAGTATGATACAACCAGATCTGGTTCTGCGTTTTTTTCACTTCTTTGACGTTCTCATATTTATTCATAATTATCTAATTGTTTTACAAAATGATATTTCAATATTCTATATTCGAAATTTCAATGCAATTATTGTGCAGTTGTTCTTTTTATGATTGGTGTAGTAGTTTCGTAGTTATAGTACTTTAAGTCGATGTCGCTGAAAATCCTGCAAAAGAGACAGATGCATCCATGAAAATACCCATTTACTCCAAGGGTTAATGCTATAACTTACTTTTATTCTCGACTGCTTCCCATCTTTTCCTTGTAATAAAATAAAGCTGCGGCTGCATTTAGAAAAGCCATTTGAAATGTTGAGTACATGGTTTTTTTTCTTTTTACAGTGTCCGCAAGCAGGTGGTTGACATCCCATCGTTTGTCGTCCGTCTGGACTCTCAGAAGCACATAGACTTCTCGCTGAAGTCTCCGTTTGGCGGCGGCCGGCCGGGCCGCGTAAAGAGGAAGACCCTGCGCAAGAAGGCCGGCGGCGGCGGGGGAGGGGATGAAGAAGAAGATTAAACTATAATGACTACATCTGTACTGTTGCAGTACCAATAAAATACAACTTAAAACATAAACAAGCTTTTGTTTCATTTATATGATAATAGTTAACTGTCATCATTGATTATACAGTGTAATGTAATCAATGATGTTGATGGTGTTATGATGGTTTGGACTGCATGTGGTAAAATATGTTTTTGTCACAATGCTGAGCAAGGTGGTTGTCAAGATGGCTGGTCAGTGTTCTGGTTCTGGTTCTCCAGAAATTGTAGATGTATTTAGATACAACCATTGTTTATAACTATATAATCAATGAAACAACCTTTCATAAAAAAATGGTACCTCTTGATTAACCGGGATATTTACTAAAATATGAGTTGACCACCATTCTGACTACAGGATGAGAAGCCAGGTCATCCAGAATAGTAAGCAGCGCCTACTTTTACTTTTGACTGGAAGATTTAGAATAACTAGAGGAATGTAACATGGGTATTATATGAAAAGTTACTCGAGAAAACGAAGTCAACTGTTAACACGACTGCTCAACAGAAAAAGGAGTATAATGTATTCAGGGTTCATCTGTGTATGTCTTCTGTTTCTTTATTTCACCATAACTTTAACTGATTTAGAATAGCTTAAACATAACTAGAAGTGCTTAACCATAACTAACCGATTTAGAAGTGTTTGGTATTGTTAAAATCGTTAAGTTAGGTTTCCCGTGTCATTGGGTACCTTAACTGTCCGCATATCAAGTAGTTTAAATGTCAATAAATAACAAATATATCGTGAAAGGTCTGATTGAGTACATTCCAGGGATATACATGTATAAATACATAAAACACAAATATTTCATAAAAACCGTAATAAAAATAATTATAAATACAATAGTTCACTTTCTGTTAGTCGTGTTGCACAAAATAGTCATGTTTTTTATTCTTTTGAATTTATTTGGTTGTTTGAAATTTGGGTTATTGGTTGTTTGAAATTCCATTTGCTAACCTAAAATATGATCTTTTAATTAACCAGTGAGAAAAAACATATTTTGTCAAAACCAAAAAGGTACGTAAAAGATATTTTACTGGAATTACAGTGGTAAAATGCCCAGTGCCGCTATCTGTCGGCGACAAACGTTGATAAAAATATATACGCATAGGCGCTATGCGTGTTCTACTAGATGGCGCATCTAGTAGAACAAGAAGCATGTTCTTAGAAATGACGTTTTGATAAGATCCTGCATTTTCTAAAAAGTTGAATTGTTGTCCGATAGGGTGCGTTGTGACCTATTTTACGCGATAAAATAATTCCACAGCATGTATTTCCCGACATTTTCAAATTTATTTTGTGCGAGCTGCTGACGTTTTGCTATCGATTCGGAATGGCAATGGGGGCAGATCGCGCCATGACATTAAATGCAAAATTGCATTTCCAATTCTCCCTCAAGTCGGCAGTCAAACAAGGGTAGGTAGTGGGTGTCCTATCTTCTGCTCAAGGCGCATGTGCCAGACTACCCCACAATTTCACTCCCCTCTTGATATGGCAAACGCATGCGTCAGCCAGTTTGACAGAAACCGCTCCAAACGCCGGGGGGAAGCGTCTATTTTTCTAATTTAAATTTTCAGAAAATTGCGCTGTCAAATGCGAACGTTTTCGAAAAGGATGGTAGTCGGGGCCGCGCTCGTTTCTAAATAATAATTCAGATGAAAATTGAGTGATGTGCCGCATCCGCGGAGTAAATGAACTGTTTGTTTTGATCCTGGAGGGTGCCATGCTGGGTCTGTTTTCACCAAAGGAAATACATTGGTAATTTGATCAGTATTTTTGTATGTGTAAATGGGCATTACATAGATTTTAAATAGAATTTTAAAGGACCTCATACTTTCACGAATTATGGCAAAATTGGATTGGATTCAAAGTATTTTAATAATTCTTTGAGTTTGAATTAATTGTCTTGAGTGTTTAGATTTAGAAAGATTAGTTAAAACTATTATAGTGTATACATTCATTCAAATTAATTATATTATTTTTTTACTTAGATTTTATACAGCTTATACACATATTTATACAGATTTTAATGTCTGCCTTAAAACAGGCTATAGCCTAGTTAGAAGACATTAAATTATGATCACTGGCAACAGTTTTTTGGCATATAATTTGAACAGTTTTTGCTACTGGATTTTTGTTTATGCCTTTTTATTATACATTTGTCCATTTAACTGTATGTTATTGTGAATTAGGAGTTAAATTACATTAAATTAAATTCTTTACTGTTCTATTGGCGTCAGGAGAATTTCAATAAGAAACAGTGAAAAGTGACGCAGTGATGTAAATGTTTCGTTCTTCAATTCTTAAAATAGTCAATAAATCAAGAACTATGAAGTGCGAAGAATGAATGCGTTATTACGAGTACGAAGTCCTGTATTATATATATAAACGTTAGCCGTCCATTCACTCTCCCTAATTCTTTGTTTAGAAAACGCGGCGGGGTCGAGCCGTTTCGTTGAATTGGGCACTCTCGTTGAGAAGTCGAATATTTGGAAATTAAATCTTGATAACCGCCATCTTTTCAGGAAATGACAGACCGTTTCCGGCGTCTGAGTTCCGCTTCCTTTGTTGGCCGGTTCTTTTGATTTTGGCGGCAATTTATACAACCGCGATTAATTCGTTGAATTCAAACAATGAGTGTGGATTCAAGAACGTATTTTTTAAACGTTTTGTTTAAAACAGCTGGGGGTATATGCTGAATATTCAATCTAGCGTGGCGCACAGTACTACAGTAATAAAAAACTTTTTCGTTACAGATGGCTGTCGTCTCCCACTGCTACCATGGCGTTTTTCTGACAAAGGAAAATAAAACAAAACCAGCCTAAAATGCCTCCCGCACTAAAATAATAATAATAATATAATGAAAAACACACAAAACTTCCGACTGCCTTCCATTTACCAATACATACAAACATATCTATAAATCGCGTTCAAAAATGTCTATTAAAAGATATTATTTGTAACAGATTTCAAAACAAATAAAAAATGCACTTTTGGATTTATCGCGCTGTTCAGCTAAATATGCCTAGTGCATAATTATGTTTAAGATGCAGTGTTCAAAATAATAAAAAGGGGCCACAGAAATAATAATTAAGATTTCAATAATAATAATAATGTAGATGTTAATAAATAAATAATAATAATAATAATAATATAAAGCATATCAATCAAGATGTCTCTCTGGCTAACGGGCATTGGATTTCAAGAGCATCCACCGACGACCACCGCGTTTGCAATATCTAATAACACTTCTATGGAGTCGGGAATCGAAGCCGGACCCATTCCCACGATTACCGGTTCCCTGGTCTCTGGCACAAGGGAATCCCTGGGTTCTCTTTCGAGGGGTGGGCTGGAAAACGAGCCTACTTATGATACTGATCACACCGACTTGGGTTCTGATCTTGATGAGGCCGAACTGCGGAGGGAGCTTTTAAATGATGTAAGTAAAAGCCGCAAATTGTTTAATTAATTCATAAATTTTGGGAAAATAAACCTTTTCGTTTGATTTCAGAAATGGCGCCAGCTATTCGATAAGGTATTTTTTTGTGTGACTATTTTTTTACAAATTTTTAGAACTTTTAGTTTTATTTAATGTTATGATTATATGAAATATTATTAGGCCTAAATTATGTATTATATATATATATATATATATATATATATATATATATATATATATATATATATATATATATATATATATATATATATATATATATATATATATATATATATATAAATATATATATATATATATATATATATATATATATATATATATATATATATATATATATATATATATATATATATATATATATATATATATATATATATGTATATATATATATATATATATATATATATATATATATATATATATATATATATATATATATATATATATATATATATATATATATATATATATATATATATATATATATATATATATATATATATATATATATATATATATATATATATATATATATATATATATATATATATATATATATATATATATATATATATATATATATATATATATATATATATATATATATATATATATATATATATTAAAAATAAAATTAGTAAAAGCTACTTAAAAAGTAGCGAAGGAAATCCCAGCTTGTATTGGGAAATGCTTATGTTTGAATGAGATATACTTACGGATGTGCACGACTTTCGACGGTGCAATGTAAGTTTAAAGGTCCTTTTGCAGTCGACTAACGATCACTATTCATCCATATATCTCATAAATAGGGCTTATCCTTATGCAACACAAAATGCCTTCAATTTTTATTTTTTCGCTTAATTCGTCTCAATTGAAGGCATTTTGTGTTGCATAAGGATAAGCCCTATTTATGAGATATATGGATGAATAGTGATCGTTAGTCGACTGTAAAAGGACCTTTAAACTTACATTGCACCGTCGAAAGTCGTGCACATCCGTAAGTATATCTCATTCAAACATAAGCATTTCCCAATACAAGCTGGGATTTCCTTCGCTACTTTTTAAGTAGCTTTTACTAATTTTATTTTAAATAAAAACATCATCCTATAAACGGATTTCTTTACAAACCTTATCAAATATAACTATATATATATATATATATATATATATATATATATATATATATATATATATATATATATATATATATATATATATATATATATATATATATATATATATATATATATATATATATATATATATATATATATATATATATATATATATATATATATATATATATATATATATTGATATTTTAAGGGTGTATTTTTTTAAAAATTATTTTCAATAATATATAAAATTAGATTCATGAAAAGTTACTTATCTGGGGTCCTGGTGGACCAGAAACATTTAAACGATAGTTAATGTCCTCTTTAAATACTTAGGGCAGCGGCACCTGTTTCCGCAATTGATAACTTATGATGTTCTTAGTTATTGCAGCCGAATTACTGTATGCCCTTGGATGTAATAAGTATAGGAGGATGGTTTCTGTAACAGAAATGGATGTTAGTAACTTATTTTAGAAGAAATTATATGACTGAGAATATTTCGACACTAGTCGTATTCATCTCTATGACATTTCATATGACATCATATGAAATGTCATAGAGATGAATACGACTAGTGTCGAAATATTCTCAGTCATATAATTTCTTCTAAAATAAGTTACTAACATCCATTTCTGTTACAGAAACCATCCTCCTATACTTATTACATCCAAGGGCATACAGTAATTCGGCTGCAATAACTAAGAACATCATAAGTTATCAATTGCGGAAACAGGTGCCGCTGCCCTAAGTATTTAAAGAGGACATTAACTATCGTTTAAATGTTTCTGGTCCACCAGGACCCCAGATAAGTAACTTTTCATGAATCTAATTTTATATATTATTGAAAATAATTTTAAAATATATATATATATATATATATATATATATATATATATATATATATATATATATATATATATATATATATATATATATATATATATATATATATATATATATATATATATATATATATATATATATATATATATATATATATATATATATATATATATATATATATATATATACACATATATATATATATATATATATATATATATATATATATATATATATATATATATATATATATATATATATATATATATATATATATAAGATGATTATAAAGTAAATAATTATAAAAGCCACTTACATCGTGACGAAGGATTCCCTTGATCGGATTCGGGAATGCTTTAGGTGTTAACGAGAATGATGAATGCCTCTCACTTGCGGAAAGAGGAGTAGGTTTAAGTTGGGCCCATTTTTCAACTAGTAAACGCTCACCCTTCATCCAATTATCTCAAAAATTAAGCTACAATCCTTCTTTATACGTAAACTCACTCAATTTCCTATTATTTCGAGGGAAATAACAAGACAAGACGAGCTACTTGACAGATGGAAGAATTTAAAATTTCGAATTTCGTTTTTTTATTTTCTAAAGGTGCGATATAAAGAAGCTGCGATCAATATTCAGCTGAAAACTTAAAACTAAAAGCGTGACATGCCCTCATATCAATGAAAGGAAGCAGTCAGCTCTTCCCTATTAGTTGGAAAGATTACCTTTAACCTAAATGGATTATTTACAATGAACGAAACATAAAATATGTAAAAATTCAATATTTTGAAATATTTGATAGTTTTGTGTATATATTCTTTTTAGAATTGATCAATAAGATGATTATAAAGTAAATAATTATAAAAGCCACTTACATCGTGACGAAGGATTCCCTTGATCGGATTCGGGAATGCTTTAGGTGTTAACGAGAATGATGAATGCCTCTCACTTGCGGAAAGAGGAGTAGGTTTAAGTTGGGCCCATTTTTCAACTAGTAAACGCTCACCCTTCATCCAATTATCTCAAAAATTAAGCTACAATCCTTCTTTATACGTAAACTCACTCAATTTCCTATTATTTCGAGGGAAATAACAAGACAAGACGAGCTACTTGACAGATGGAAGAATTTAAAATTTCGAATTTCGTTTTTTTATTTTCTAAAGGTGCGATATAAAGAAGCTGCGATCAATATTCAGCTGAAAACTTAAAACTAAAAGCGTGACATGCCCTCATATCAATGAAAGGAAGCAGTCAGCTCTTCCCTATTAGTTGGAAAGATTACCTTTAACCTAAATGGATTATTTACAATGAACGAAACATAAAATATGTAAAAATTCAATATTTTGAAATATTTGATAGTTTTGTGTATATATTCTTTTTAGAATTGATCAATAAGATGATTATAAAGTAAATAATTATAAAAGCCACTTACATCGTGACGAAGGATTCCCTTGATCGGATTCGGGAATGCTTTAGGTGTTAACGAGAATGATGAATGCCTCTCACTTGCGGAAAGAGGAGTAGGTTTAAGTTGGGCCCATTTTTCAACTAGTAAACGCTCACCCTTCATCCAATTATCTCAAAAATTAAGCTACAATCCTTCTTTATACGTAAACTCACTCAATTTCCTATTATTTCGAGGGAAATAACAAGACAAGACGAGCTACTTGACAGATGGAAGAATTTAAAATTTCGAATTTCGTTTTTTTATTTTCTAAAGGTGCGATATAAAGAAGCTGCGATCAATATTCAGCTGAAAACTTAAAACTAAAAGCGTGACATGCCCTCATATCAATGAAAGGAAGCAGTCAGCTCTTCCCTATTAGTTGGAAAGATTACCTTTAACCTAAATGGATTATTTACAATGAACGAAACATAAAATATGTAAAAATTCAATATTTTGAAATATTTGATAGTTTTGTGTATATATTCTTTTTAGAATTGATCAATAAGATGATTATAAAGTAAATAATTATAAAAGCCACTTACATCGTGACGAAGGATTCCCTTGATCGGATTCGGGAATGCTTTAGGTGTTAACGAGAATGATGAATGCCTCTCACTTGCGGAAAGAGGAGTAGGTTTAAGTTGGGCCCATTTTTCAACTAGTAAACCTACTCCTTAACTTAACTTAAACCTACTCCTCTTTCCGCAAGTGAGAGGCATTCATCATTCTCGTTAACACCTAAAGCATTCCCGAATCCGATCAAGGGAATCCTTCGTCACGATGTAAGTGGCTTTTATAATTATTTACTTTATAATCATCTTATTGATCAATTCTAAAAAGAATATATACACAAAACTATCAAATATTTCAAAATATTGAATTTTTACATATTTTATGTTTCGTTCATTGTAAATAATCCATTTAGGTTAAAGGTAATCTTTCCAACTAATAGGGAAGAGCTGACTGCTTCCTTTCATTGATATGAGGGCATGTCACGCTTTTAGTTTTAAGTTTTCAGCTGAATATTGATCGCAGCTTCTTTATATCGCACCTTTAGAAAATAAAAAAACGAAATTCGAAATTTTAAATTCTTCCATCTGTCAAGTAGCTCGTCTTGTCTTGTTATTTCCCTCGAAATAATAGGAAATTGAGTGAGTTTACGTATAAAGAAGGATTGTAGCTTAATTTTTGAGATAATTGGATGAAGGGTGAGCGTTTACTAGTTGAAAAATGGGCCCAACTTAAACCTACTCCTCTTTCCGCAAGTGAGAGGCATTCATCATTCTCGTTAACACCTAAAGCATTCCCGAATCCGATCAAGGGAATCCTTCGTCACGATGTAAGTGGCTTTTATAATTATTTACTTTATAATCATCTTATTGATCAATTCTAAAAAGAATATATACACAAAACTATCAAATATTTCTATATATATATATATATATATATATATATATATATATATATATATATATATATATATATATATATATATATATATATATATATATATATATATATATATATATATATATATATATATATATATATATATATATATATATATATATATATATATATATATATATATATATATATATATATATATATATATATATATATATATATATATATATATATATATATATATATATATATATATATATATATATATATATATATATCGATGGCATAGAATGCAGATGTGGTATGTGCAATGGAATACATTTTACAGGACAGCAATTTTAAAGTTTGGATATCTGGTACTTTTAAGGTTTTATTATTATAGCTCCTATATTTCTATATACTGTAAACTAGTTCATTGGCTAACACAATATAGATAATTAGAATAATAAAAGTAAAATATGGATGCTTAAATTTGAATTAATTACATATAGGTGTGCACTTACCACTTCTGTCTACTGCTCTATTGTACATACCACAATTGTCTGCTTTTGATATCAGTTTCTTTTAAAAGAAGAACATGAAAAAAATACCTTTTTATAATTGAAAAATATTTAATTAAGTTTAGTAAAGTACATAGAAGTTATTAAACAAGCATGGATAGTTCTATGCAAGATTAATCTGTGGGTTTTTTTAAACTAAGTGGGTTTACCTAATTAACAAAAACAACTCAAATTTTATTCCTCATCTTTAGAATCCACTCATTTAAAAATGCGGGAACTTGAAGGCAGAGAATCATAAAAATATTCATAATCCTGTGGGATTACTTAACCATCAAGTAGAGACAATAAGTCCTTCTTCTTGGCTTCTGTGATAGTCAAGGTTTAATTGTATGCCTTATTTAATATTATATCTTGCTGCCAATCCGCTGCCTGTAAGTTAAAACTATGATTACAAATCACAATCGTTTAGCAGAGAAGGTAACAAACACATTTTTTTCTTTTTACCTTAGCCCTTCTTTTTTGATTAATATTAATTTTCATGAAGTTTTCTTCATCGAGGTCATATTTGTACATAATAATATTTGGCGTAGTTTTGGTAAATCGCAGCCATTTAATTTTCAGCCAATTCACAGTGTTTTTGTCATTATTTTATAAAGTATTGTGTACTACTTGATTGGTCAATAAATTAAAATCGTAAAAGTCACTGTTAGTCAAAACATTTACAATACATATATGGGTTTGGATTTATTCTAGTAGCAGAAATTAGGAAGGCCTGTGTGATTTATTTTTTAAAATGTTTTCTAGCCCTTTCTATTGTGGCATGCATGGCATCTGCCTCTAATAAGAATGCCCAGATTCCATGTACTTGAGATATATTGTCTACAGGTGGCTTAAATTATTCAGAGCATATAACATTGCAGCACAGACATGTTCATTTCTGTTTTGGCCTCCACATGTGTCAGAGAAAGAAGAAACATGAGTCACGGTATCAGGCAATGACTCCAAATATTTAAAAAACAGGTACCTATTTCATTGCTGCCTTTCTGAGCTTTACATTCATCCCATAAGTAGCAGTAACCATCTGGAATGGTTTTCATATATTGTGATATTATATGCATTCAATTTTATCTTGTAATAAATAGCAGAATCATCTACAAATGGGAGAGTCAATATACTTTGCAAGTTAAACGAAACCAATCTGAATGTTTTACCATGATTCTCTTGTGCCTTAATTTTTTTCACATTGTTTCATTTTCATTGATGCATTTTCTCTGGCTTTATGTGCTGCCCATTAATCTTTCGAGTCATCTTTATTTGATGAGGCATTATATGCATTACATTTGTACACTAATCCTTTTTTTGGCTGATAAAAGCTTAATGTTGGATCATATGAATGAAAAATATCCTTATAAACATAATAGGGGGCACTGGTAGCATTTCTTGAATTTGTTCTTTGTACAAACGATACATAATGCTTATATTTAAATCAGAGACCAAATATAATGTCTTGCTGTCACGCCTGCAGCAATGAGATTCCATCCGT
Source organism: Micropterix aruncella (assembly GCA_944548615.1). Taxonomy (NCBI): domain Eukaryota; kingdom Metazoa; phylum Arthropoda; class Insecta; order Lepidoptera; family Micropterigidae; genus Micropterix; species Micropterix aruncella. Next base: position 12,422,860 of record OX155964.1, on the reverse strand, counting down.
GGGAATGAGTCAATGTGAGATTTAACAGCTGCAATATTGCTCACTGATGTAGCAGTGGCTGATTTCTTGTCTGCTCTTTTGTCGTTACTCAATTATGTGGCAGTACTTGACACTATCAAAGTGTATAATATCCTGTGACTAATCGATAAAATATTGTATAAAAACTTTGTAGAAACTTTTATCAATGCTCCTCCTGGTGCCCTGAAATGATATTGTTTCGATAGTTTCTTAGGGATTTAAGCATTTTGTCGAACAACATCACCAATGGTAATTAGTGATGATAAATATTGCTTTTGTTTGTTGGTATTACTTAAAGCCCGATATTCTTCCAATATAATTTTTATTTAATTTATTTTTAGTAATTTATTCAGATAGTTACCAGTCCCTGATTCCTCACATGCAAGTTCAACTAAAAAACGTCCTCGTCTAACCATATTTCCCTTCTTTTTACTAAAAGGCACTTGAATTTACAATAAAATTACACGGAAACCAACTAACCGATTCACCAAAGTGACAAGTGAAATGTTGACAGAACGTCTGGGTTGTCAGTTAAGGTGGCAAAATATACAAAGTGCCACATACCACATTTGTACATTTAATTTGTTCACGTCGAATGGGGTAAGGGCACATGCAACAATTGACTCCTACATAATTTTCATTTTTAATCAATTTACCACGTTTGATACATTAGTAAATCATAACTGGGACAACATACGCTTACCACATTTGTACGCAACAAAATTTAAGTTACAACGACCAACTCTGTGTACTTAACTCAATTTTGACAAAAAGTGTACTTACCACATCTGCGTTCTATGCCATCGATATATATATATATATATATATATATATATATATATATATATATATATATATATATATATATATATATATATATATATATATATATATATATATATATATATATATATATATATATATATATATATATATATATATATATATATATATATATATATATATATATATATATATATATATATATATATGTATATATATATATATTTATTTTATTTATTTATTTATTTATTTGCAGCTGTTATAAAAAACATATACAAAAAAAAAACACAGATTAAAAATTAAAACTATAAGTAGACAAAGACTATGAAATAAAGCTACAAACGCTGCAAATTAGGGGTATCCTCAGGATATCTCTTATCCTGGTTTTCAGGACACACCTATTAATTATTGATACATATATATATATATATATATATATATATATATATATATATATATATATATATATATATATATATATATATATATATATATATATATATATATATATATATATATATATATATATATATATATATATATATATATATATATATATATATATATATATATATATTAATATCTAATAATTTCGATATTTATATTTTTTGTGTTTTCTGTTAAATATTTATATATTTTTTCGTTTTAGTTATAATAGCCATCGAAAACTATTTTTTCTCTACATTAGCTTTTTTTTTTAGTGTTTTAAATTCTTTTTTGTAAACTAGTTTTTCTTCTTTTAAATATGTTTGAAATTTGCCATTTTTTTACTATGTTTAAAATCTTTACCCTGGAACAAGTTGGGCAGCATGGGACCGATCATCACATATACGTAATACGCGTGACACAGGTTGCCGTGTGTTTATTCATTTTTAATTTTATTCCTAGTTAAGTTTGTTTATCATTGATTATGTGGTGTAGTGTTACCACTGCTTAGATATGTAGTGTATTATATAGTGATAGTGTTACCATAGCGTAGATATGTAGTTTATTATTACCGTAAGTGTAGATATATATAACCATTAAGTAGGTATAATGCACTAAATAATCAGTTATATTACCTACATTTCGTGTTACGCTTGTTACAAACTCTGTAAATAGCAATAATAAATAAATATTTAAAATTACATGGTCAAATATGAACACATAGGAATTATTGCTATTTTTTTCAGTATGACCCTGAAGGATTCGGAGAGATACCGTGGCACGATTTCGTGAAAGTGCTGAAGATTCCTGAGTTTCAAACCCAAGTGCCGGCTAACAAAAGAGACGTAAGCACTCCCCAAACAAACAAATATATATATCAACAAAAAAAAATGAAAACATTTTTTTTTTACATTTCAGATACTGCTCGACAAAGCGAGCTGCGCAACCAACGACGCGATAACGTTTCAGGAGTTCGTTAATGTGGTGAGTTATTTTAGAAATTGCCTAGCTAAATTTTTTGCGTGTTGTATGCCCTTTCATAAACCCCTTTCTGCAACCTTTGCCACTTATAATACCGGCTCTCCACTGTCTCGAGCGTGTGAAGAAGCTCGTTATATTACGCCGACTATGCGCGATTTGATTAGCTCTCAACTTCATTTACTGTACTCGAGAACGCCATATATTACTTTCCCGGCCCACCAACCCACGGAAAGGGAAAGTGATGTAAACGCGCAAAAATATTTTTCGAGAAGAAGACGGAAATATCCATTTTGAGCCCCCCCTGAGGTGATTAAGACCATTTCCAGATTGAAGTATACCTGTGTGTGTGCTGGTGTCGCGGTGATACCTGATGGCTACTCTTCACAATGGCCCATGATGGCCGAGTACAGGCACGCACGATTGTGTAGAAAGCATAATCGTCTGTGAGCGGCCATCATCGCGTGTAATCGTGCGTATCAAAGGAATTCGTGCCGATAACCGCGCGCGTGTACACACAATCGCCTATCATTCAGGTTACGCAACGACAATGCCTGGGTGGACGAACACAGAAACTTTTAAATTTATTGAACTTTACCATAATGAGCCATGCATTTGGAATCCAAAATATACACATAACAAAGATAAAATAAAGGTAAGTAAATAATTATATATTTTTTGTTTAAGTCGCTTATTATACCTTATAATAATCTAAATATGCAATGCTTAATTAGCCAAATACAGTGTTTTTTTTTTCAAAATATCTTCAATGCACAGACATGACTGTGTTACAGTTTTTTAATAGTATAAATAGATTAATTTGAATAAATAAAAATAAACATAAATACCGGCGACTGATTCTGTGACGGGGGTTACACGTTCAGTCTGGCATCAGTTCAGTCCGTGACCTTGGTCAGACTGACGGGAGACTGATCGTTTATCGCGTTGACTGATGGACTGGACTGATGGATTTTTATACATTTTAATAATTTCTATCAGTCCATCAGTCAGTTTGCGGATCAAGGTCGCGGACTAAACTGATGCCAGACTGAACGTGTAACCCTCCGTCTATGATTCTGCCTATTCTGTAATTCGAAATTCATTGGCGGAATTTAAATATTATTAGCTCAAGGCTTAATATTAATCCGCCATAGATTTTATTCAAATATTAACGCCGTCTGTTCGCGCGTAGCCGAGAAATGAACCGATTGCCCGAGGCAATCGCAACGTAACCTAACCGGGTTTGTCCGCTGGCCGAGAGAGGGTATTCATCGATTTTATTTATGAACTTAATATTCAGATGAAATCAGGCCTATCTAATTGCCCGGAAAGTCTTCGGGTGACATACCCGATTTTTTATTTTTATAATTAAGCATAACAATCGCAGAGCTCTGTTTGATCCTGCAGACAAGAACATTTAAATTCGGAACAATGAAAAAACACACAAACTTGATGACACGTTCCAAATTCAAAATTTATTATCCGAATTAGATTTTGAAAACACGTTCAGTGTGTTTTTTTATTGTTCCAAATTTAAATGTCCTTGTCCGCAGTATCAAACGGAGTTCCGTGATTTTTATGAATATGAATAAACATAGATCATAACATTATGAAGAATGATTTTACTCGACTCTGGTGGTCCCGATTAGACCTAGGGCGGCGCGACTTACTGTAACATCGAGTATTCATAAATAAGGCCGCGTTTTGGACCCATCGGCCATTTGTTGGTATTTGGGCATTCGGATCTCGGACGATAATGACTCGATATTGGTGATTTTATTTATCACTGTCCGAGGCGAGGAGACCCCCGTCTGCTTGTCCGCCGCAATCGCTGGCGTGGGCGGTCACCGCCAGTACAAACACTTGCCTTACATTACTCGTACCTGCTACGAACGCCGCGCGCTGGTGCATTTACATAAATTCTTTTCGAGGCGAATTGATTGACTCGCTATAAAAAATAACAAAATCCCTAAACGATTTTTTTTATAGATAAAAAGTTTATTTTTATTTATTTGAAGATAGGAAATACCTCCGATTTTGACTGTTAATTATCGTTGTTATTCATCGAAGACATTATGCAATTTATATTACAAGTAATTAGTTTTAAACTGATCGTCCTTGGATATTTGATTAATTTTCTCTCATTATCCATATGGCAACGCCGCCAGTAATACAGAATGTCGATCAAGCACTGATAAGGGTTCCAGCACACTAATCCTACGGTGTGTACGTACCCAACAAGCACAAAAGCCATATAAGAAGTGCCGAATATAGTTTTAAGCTGATTAAAAGTCATGTAAAGGCGTTCAGATTAACTATCAGCTATGTAAAGGTGTCATAGCAATTTGGCTTATATTACTCTTAGTCATATAGTTTTCTCGTATAAAGCCTTTTAGTCGAATAAGGGTGGTATACTCGCTATAAAGCATATTAATTTATTACCATTTTATAACTAACAGCTGTATAGTAGTCAAATAAATAACCTTTATAGAACAAACGAAACAAAAGCTACCACATAACCCTTACTCCACCAAAGGCTGTATATTGGTTACAAAACCCACTCTTATACAGCTTATAGTCATATTGAAGAGCAGTAATTGATTTACAAAGAGTTAAATCTGTAAAGTTGTCACTAGACCCTCACTTACGCAGCTTATAGTTTTACAAAAGTAATATTAAAGTTGCAGAGGCCATATAAGCAAAGCGGCCATTTTTTCTGGAATCTTTATAACTGAACATTTTTGTATTATATGTTTATAGGCATTTTAAGTCATAAAATACACATATTTTAGGTAAATCCTACTTCAAAGTGTGTGAACAATCCCAGCAAGTGGTCCTTTTTTACTACGAAAAATAAAATTAATTTACAAAAAAGCTTTAAACCATAATTATAAATTATAATTTAGTTAAAATATTAATATTTTGAAGGCGGGTTAAAATTTTGTTAGACATGTTCCTTAATATTGTCGATTAAATGACGTCCGCAAGAGAATGTGGTGTATTAAACTACAATACAATCATTTTAAAGTCAATAAAATATAATATGTTAATAGCCATTAGTATGTTTGCGATGGCAAATGAGCATGCAGCCTCCTTTCGTTACCGTTCTATATCATTCAAGAAGTTGTAATAAAATATCAATTAGAGACACTTTTACATAAGGGTGTCACAGTAAGCGCTATAAGTGCCTTATAAGCGCTTATTCAGCTTTCTTATACCACTAAAGGTAGCCGTTATGACCTCTATTCAGCCGTTATTCAGCTAAAAGCCGTAAAAAATGCGCCTAATCCGGTGGTATAGACGTTATATAGACGTTTATTTTCAATTTTAAAATTCTTTATTGATCTATAATATTACATATATTTTTAAATTAAAAGCCATCCTAACTAGGCCTCGCCTGTACTAAGGTAGGCCTAATATAAAAGAAGGTCGAGTGGTTTTCGTAACTTGCTGTATTATCTTGGTATATTATTATCAGCGTATTATTTTTTTATCATTAGGCAGTACTTACTTAATTACTTAATTGTACGAATCTGAGCCTACATTAGTGTGGACGTCTCGTGCGATCCAGTTAGGTTAGGTTTAATTTATTTGTAACTGATATTATGATTTTTTGTAAAATAAAGAATTTGAATTTGAATTGAATTATTATGTTAAATTTAAGAAGATAGATATGTCTCCAAAATAATAAAATGACTGCTATATGACCAGATCTTGTGACTAAAAGCTGTAGCGATAACGTTGCCGTGACCTTTATTTAGCCAATTTGTGCTACTTGGGTAGTACCAGTGTGCTGGCACCGTAAGGGTAGAGACAGCCTGCTGAGCCCACGAACGCAACGAATATGATGCAACGCTCCAATAGTTGGTGTGCATACTTGTCCCACGTAGGTATATCTGGCATCAGAAGCTGTTGTCACTTCTCAGAAGGTGCACTAGTATTGTGTACAACTGCTGAACAATATGTTGTCTGATTTTGAAAGTGAGGAAGAACGATTAACTCAATGTATTATTTTAAAATTAATATGTCCGCACGACTAAAACAAAAAATAAGTTAGGAAAAGAAGATATTGGATTCAAATATTGGTGAATGGCTTAATAGCGCATTACCAAATCAATCAGTTATTCATCTCCCATTTTCAATACATAAACAAACAATTATAAACATATGCACCGGTCCTTTTCCCTGTTTATGCACAGACTTCCTATGTGTTGTATATGTTCTTCGCATTGCGAAGAAGCTTCACGTTGCGTGTGACAGCGTACTGTCATCCCCTCCACCTTCCCATGCAGTTGCGTATGATATGTAAGTATGTTTTTAAGTCATCTGTTTCGATGCAAATTCAAGGGTACACAGGTGTCGTAATGCGTTGCATACGTTGAGTACGTGGGTTCAGGCTGTCTTTGCCTTAATACCTTCAATAAAATCGCGCGTATTATGTCGGCTCTACATATTGGCCTAATCATCACCAATATATCCTAGCGTCAATATGTGGAGGGGTCGCTTGCCCACATTAGCTTGCGCTGGCGCGCATTTCCCGCATCTTAAAATTGGCCCAGCTATCACGATAGGTCCAAGCGTCAATATGTAGAGGGCTCGCTTACCCACACTGGCCCGTATTCCGTTTCTCGCAGGCCTAAGCTAAGCTCTAAACATTAGAAACTTTGCTCCTTCGTTATTTTGTTAATATTCCGAGAACCGGTCCTAAATCTTAAAATTTTGCATTTTGTCTTTGGCCGTTGCAAAGCGGGTCTTAATTTTGATAGCTTAGTCACTCCCTCGCCACCCGCCGTTATCTCGTCATCGCACTCTGATTTTCGCCACGTTTTCTTTCGTTTTGAAATATAAAAATATACAAGGCTTTTTATATCATACAATTATAAAAGGCTAAACAAATATACAAGACTATTTATCATAATCTACAAGAAATATGGACACAGGATTTTCAGGCCAAAATATAGATATTAATTAATTCAAGATTATTTACGATAATCGGCGCTCATCGTAACTTGTACGATTTAGAAGCCAATGCTGAGCAAACATTTTTGAAATTGCGACTAAAAAATCTTCGAAATCACGACAGATACAAGAGCTATACGGCTGCCAGACGCGACCGCTCGATTTAGACCGTTCTTAGTTAAGACCCCGGACAAGACCCATCCGCCATGACACTTGTAGAAGCAAAATAGAAAAAACATATAGACGGTGCTTAACATTAATTTAATAGCCTGATAGCCTCTACATAAGCACGCTCCGGATAGGACCCATCGAAGGGAATACCAAATCGTTAATTCAAAACCAAGCGTTGTTTTAGCGCTTTTTTAGACCCCAAGTTAGGCACCTGCGAGAAACGGAATACGAGCCACTGGCTACGCTCGTCCAAGCTGGTTGGCTTAGGCCTACGAGTCGGTTTTTGTGCTCACATCAAAATATAGTTAGTGATGCTCTATTTCGAGAAACAGGTGTATAATATCTATTTTAATTTCAGAGATTTTCCAGTTATTTCTCACATTTCCTTCGCGGTTCCCGGGATCAGCACGTAGTCATTTAAAATATTTGGAGGACAAATGTGTATCGAGATAAGACAATTGCCTGATTCTTGTCAGAGTTAAAGGGATAATCGTTTGTCAATGAGACAGTCTGTGGTAGGGTTGGCAACTCATCACATATGTATTATATAATATATACCCAGCCCTTGATGTCACCTGGATCTATAAAATCTTTTGTAACTACCCACTTTGTGGTTGGGTCAGTGGTATGCCAGAAGCCCGTATTGTTTACCAGTCCATACAGATTACTGCCCTTCAGGTTGGGCAGGACGCTGGGTTCGAAAAAGGCTCGTCCCAGTAAACTGTGCCGGCAGCGGTCAACGATATGTATGCTGTCTTCAAGTTCTTCGCAACATATTCGGCAATCTTACTCTTGGTCAAGCTTAGGTTGAACAGATGTGCTCTAAGGGTCGTGTGTCCTGTGAGGAAACCGATGGTGGCTCTAAGGTTCTTTTTGCTCATGTCAAGTAGGGCCTTGGTTTTATTAGAAAGTGGTTGCTCTATAATGGCCTTTGCCTGGCGGCATCATTGGCTCTGTTTCCAGGATGCCCGATGTTTCTGCTCTAAGCAGTCCCTGATGATTTTCTTACCTATGGCGAAGGAAACCCCAACAACTGGCTCCGCCAGGCATTCCAGTGAGGCTAGTTTTGCCAGTCCGTTGACCTCTTCGTAGCCGGGTATGCATTGATGGCCCGGTGTCCATATTAAGGTAATTTTGTTGGCTTCTTTCAATTTGTTGAGCTCTTTCATACAGTCCCAGACCACAGAATATTCTGAGGGAGGATTTAACCAGAGCGTTCAATGCTGCTTTGCTGTCAGAGCAGATGAGGATTTTTTTCTGAAACGCACATAAAAAATCTCAAACGCACATAAATAAATTTATTTGAACTACGTCTGACGGGATGATACGTCGTAGCCTTTCTAGTTCACGCAACGTAACGAATTATGAACACCGAATATCTGCCATAGAGTAAGTTGGCGACAATGAACATCGGGCACGAACTTATGTAATCATCTGATATATACAGGATGAGTTTTTAATTAGTGACATCCTTGAAGTGAGTGCATATATATGAGCACATAAGCAAGTTTTGATATTTTTTTCTGGAAAAAAAAAGTGTTTCATTTGTTTTTTTGGAAATTTGAAAACTTGACTAATAAATAAAAGTTTGACTTGCGTTGAGCGCGCTGCGCCATCTAGAAATAGGTAAAATATTCAGCGATATTTTACCTACCGCTAGATGGCGCAACGCATTCAACTCTTTTTATACTTTTTTCAAAACATTTTTTTTTGTGGTTTTCCCAAAAAAATATATTAAACTTGCTTATTTTCTCGTACTGTTTCAGCCACTTCAAGGATCTCACTAGTTAAAAACTCACCCGTACATATTACTTTTGACACCCCTGAAACAGGTGAATTGGACATGGTGGATGCGACCGTGGGTACGGTACATGGAGGTAAATGCGGCTTGGCGCAGGGCGTCGGCGTCGCCTCGTGAAAAAATCCAAACTAATTTCGTTTTATTTCCACGCGCCTTCCACGAGACTCGGATATGTCGTTCGCGCTCCTTGACTTGCCGTCCATGACACTTCTTACCGCTAAACCAATGGTTCACGAAGATTTATTTTATTATGTATTAGGTATGTAATTTATTTATGATCAGTAAAAGAAGAACCCATACATATCTCTATGGATCTTGTTAGATAACAGTGAAGACGAGTGGACAAAACTAAACGATTCTTCACTATATAAAATCAGACTTCTTCATTAAAATCACGGCATCTGCATTTAAGGCTCCCTTCCGAGTTGACGCGACTAAAAATTTAGTCCTTTTGCAATGCCACGCGCCCGCGAGCTTTCGATATATACATAAAGATGTATATACCGCGGCGACATGTGAATACGTCCCACCGTTGGCAGTGGCCAATTAAGATTGACGATTTCGGCTTCGCGCGTCGTCTAATATAGTCGATTTGGCTTTTCAATTATAATATAATAAATTATCAAATGAATAGTTTTTTACAAAGTAAAAATTAGATTACAATAATAAAATAACTTATGATCACAGTGTTATATTTTACATCTTTCAAAAGCATATTTAATAAATAGAAAAAAAATAATGTTTGGCCATAACATTTCTGGAAATTACGTAATTTGAAATATTTTTTTCTTAAATTTTTTGTATGGAAGTTCCAAAAACTGCCTTGGTGCAATGCAAATAGACCATACGCTGGTGTAAATATTATTTTTTAATATTGAGAATCATTTCTAGGTTTTTCAAAAACTGAAGACAAATCTCGCTCGTTTTTATTTTTTTGGAAAACAGTAACAGAAAAAAGATAATTTACAATTAATATGGAAATAATTTACCAATTTCGATTTGGCGAAATGATAGCTTAAGGACCGGGTTTTTAAAATCCGGCATAATTGTATTAAAATTCTTTTTCGTGTTCTCACAACCAGGCCACAAAATTATGCTTCATGTAGCTTTTGGCCGCATTAGTAGCATTAGTATATAAACTTCAATCTGAGCGTTTAAAAAAAATTTTGAACATAAAATACTATACAAATTTTTTTTTTATTGTAATGAAGTTGTTTTCAACTTTAATTACGTAACTACTTCTAAACTGCAAGTGATATTTTCATGGCATTTAGAGTTAAATATTGCTAACTCATTTATCTTTAAACTGAGCGTTTTTTATTCTAGAATAATAAATAGTTTTGACAGAAAGTAATTTAAACTACATACACTATAAATGTGATTGTTTTTGTCACGCCTAGTGTGCCGTTTCCGGTTATTAAAATATCGAAGGTGTACCGATGTGCCCCTTGTACGTATCTGCCCCGCCTCCCCGTACATATCTCTAGGGATCTTGTTAGATGACAGTGAAGACGAGTGGACGAAACTAAACGATTTTTCACTGTATAAAATCAGGCAAAATAAATCTGCATTTACAGGGGAGATAATAATTTATTAGATAATATCTCATATGTATTATTATTATTACTCATATGTATTATTTTTATAAATTATCCAACACATGAAATATTACGTCATTTGATGGTCTAGTAATTTGTAGTTTTTTCAACATCTTTTTTTGTCATTAACGAAGCCTAACACTCGAATCTATAGTCGAGTATTGACCATTACTTAAGTCTTAACTCAACCAAGTATTACTCAGGTGCCAAGTAGTACTTAAGCATTAAATGCGTTTTATAGTCGAATATCGTTCATCTACTCAGCTGAGCAATACTCGAGTAGAGGGGAAAATACGGGGAAGATTAAATATTTCGTATTTTATTCGAAAACAAATTACTAGTCTTTTATTTTACATCTAAAATTATAATGAAGATTTACAGAGACTATTTATACCCATTTTATTGTTGTTTTTTTTATAAAATATGAATTTAATCATCTATTTTAATTCATAGCCGGTGATTTAAAAAAACGTCAATTTGTTGTCGCCCCGATTTGACAGATCGATTCTAACTTCATGAATTCTTTCAAAGCGCGCGTAAGAATCACCTATCCTGATTTTTCGCGTAACGCCCTCATGTCGGCTTCTGCGTTTTATTTGGACTTCGATAAGGAGAAAACCAATTGTGCCCTCGAGAGCGTGCTGCCGTACCACCGACCACGAATATTCTCTCAATTTCCTCCAGCTGATGTAGAAACTCCGCCATTTCACGAAATAATACGTAAATACAATAATAAATGCATATAAACGAGAAGTTTTAACAGCTCCAAGCCGAGTACCTCTCAAGTATCGCCAGACGGATACTCAGCTCTGAGTAATAGTCGAGTATTACTCGCCTTCTGAATGCTCTACTATAAAATGAAAACTGGTACTCATGTAATACTCGAGTACTGCTCGGTACTCGAGTAATGATCGATACTCGACTATAGATTCGGGTGTTAGTCTATTGTATTGTTAAAATGTAGGAATTCCAAACCTCAAATTAAACGCAGTTTTTTTAAACGATTTGCTGCCTCATTGACCGTCTTGAATATTTTGAGAAGCTTTGGTCTGGAGACACACGAAGGCGGCGCACAGTGGTTCATCTAGTGCATGCCAGCGGATCAAAAATAATTTAAGAGTTGAATAGTGAAAAAAAATATCCATGTAATAGTTGAAACCCCCATTTAATGGTGTCTGTGTAGTTGAGCTAAGATCCGCTCGCGTGGGTCAGCTCGACTCACGGTTCAATCCCCATCCGGTAGCCTCCTCGTAGAGGGTCGAGCCTGGAAAGGACTCTGTTCCCCTGTCACGGCTGGTGGATCAGTTCCTCTCGGGGATGACCTACGGGCGCTGTTGGGCGGTTGCGCATCGTGCGGCGTCATCTAATCGACTGTGTACTCAGGCATATATATAACCCGGCGAGAGGGGCCTGGAAATGCTCTTATGCGTTTACTTAGCAGCGAGGGCGGTTGTTGACCTGATGTCAGTTACTCTTAAAACGGCTCGTTGGCCACCCCATCGATATAAGAAAGACGATTTGCTATAAATCCGAACTGAATTACCGCTAACATCAACTAGGGTTGTCGACTACAGCGAGCGAGCCCGTCACCTCACGAAGTTTTAACGATTAGTCGTTCTATCTCCCTGGAGAGAGCGCAGAAGACTTGAGGACAAAACAATCCACCATCTAGCTACGCCACAAGCCCGTCAGAGGCCAACGCCTTAACCGCGAGATAGCCAGGAGTGTTACCCGGCGGGCTTACACTCACGCCCTTACTTCCAATTGTGACCAGATTACTCCAGTCTCTCGATTGGTTACGAGTTCGAGGTCGCTTGCGCGGTCCTCTCCCTTACGAAGCGGTGAAACGGTGTTTACCGAATCTATCGCGGACCACAGCGTCCTTTGCCCGGCTGTTCACCCAGGATCGGGTAGCCGATGGTCGTTTCAAGAGCAGTCGCCGTAAGGTCCGCAACCACCCCCGTTCTATAGGAAACAGTACTGCTTCCAGACTCCCCCGACTGTTAGTCAAAGTGCGGCGGGCTGAGCAGTCACCGCTGACTGACGTCTCTGGAACTGCTCCGCTTTAAAGTGCATTTAAAATCCGTAACCGTGGTTAGTGAGTGTTTCTGCAGGACATCTGATAGCCTGGGTGTCCGTGCACCTGGGACAGTGTTCGCGGCGCTGGGGGGCGCCAGTTTTGCATGCGGCAATTTTGCACAAATGTCACTTTTGACAGTTCCAAATTTGTTGAGGGCAGATTTGCAGGAGGCAACCTTGCAGGCGGCAACCTTGCACGCGGCAACCTTCAGTACAGTTTTTAAGTTTTTCTGTTAGGTTAGGTTAGGTTAGGTTTTTCTTTCCCTAAAATCGAAGTGACATTAATTACCGGCATCCTTGTAGTGGATGACTTTTATACATCAAACTAAACATTTTAAAAAAAATGTTTTAAGTTTTTCTGTTAGGTTAGGTTAGGTCATTTTGACATTTGCAAAACTGCCTTCTGCAAGATTGCCTTCTGCAAAACTGCCGCCTGCAAGAATGCCGTCTGCAAGATTGCCGTCTGCAAATTTGCCTTCTGCAAGTTTGATGGGACCCGCGGCGCTACACCCCACCGGGGTTGGCCCCTGGAAACAGTTTTCTTATATTCATCTGAGAGGGGCGCGCACACGCTTTCGTTTCGCTGCGACGCGGTGTGCTCCGGCCGGTTGGTGTGCGCGACGCTGGGCACGTGTCCGCAGACCCGCAGGCGTGACACGCGTAGGTGGCCGGCATAGCAGCGCCGCAGTTTCGTCGGCGCTGGTGTCTCGCAAGGAGGAGTGCCTGCGCGGAGTGCGAGCGCGCATTTTCGTACTTTTCCCCGTGAATCGGGGATGGCTGCAAGTGATCCGGGCGGGGGGGGGCGATCCCTTCGGGAGGTCGCCGCGCATTCCGCGGTCCCCCCCGCCGGCCCCCCGCCCCCCGCCCCCCACTTCACCGCGAGGTTCGGTGGCCGGGGGCGGTTTCGGGCGCGGTGTCCCCTGGGCGAGGCGCGGGGGCGTTCCCGCCCCTGCCAGTGCCCTCGCGGGTGAGTGGGAGGTCCGGGGGTGGTGGCGAGACCTCGCCGCCCCCCCCTTCCCCCCCAGCGAGCTGCTGCCCCGGCGTCGCCGCGCCGTGCAGAAGGGGAGGTTGCCATGATGACTCGCGCGAAGAGGAGGCTAAAGAAGAAAACCCCTCCGAAGGCCAAAAGAGCTAACATGGAGTGCAGCGACGAGGACGGCGAGAGGGAGACGGACACTGACACTGCGGTCGTCGGGGCGAGGGCCACCGCCCCCCCCACCTACCAGAGCTGTTTGTTCCCGCGCGCCCGCGGTGGCTGTGTCTACTCCGCCACCTGCTAGCGAGGCTAAGTTGGCGGTAAGTGGGGTGGAGGACGCGTTGGCCCGTATGGCGGCCATCACCTGCGAGGGGGATACCCCGACCCGCTGCCGCCTAACGGCAGACCAGAAGATGAGGCTGGCCGGGGAGACAGCGGGCATCCTGGGCCTGGTGTCCAGGCTTGCCTGCGATCTCGCTGCCGCCCACGGGCGGCTCGGGATCGCAGATGAGATCCTGGGGGGGATGAGATCGATGGAGGCCTCGGTGAGGGAACTGGTGGCAAGACCAGCCCCCTCGCTGGCCTCCCCCCCGAGCTCGTCCTCGCCCTCTTATGGGGATGCCCTTAAGAGGGGCATCAACCTACAGGTCGCGGGGAACCGGATGAGGGAGGTGCCTCCTAAGAGGCCCTCGGTCATTATTTACCCTGCGATTGAGGATGCCGCAGCCACCTCGGAGTCGACCAAAGCGGCTCTTTTGAAGGCACTTGACCCTGCGGCCGACGGGTTCCGACCGGTCACTGTGAGGAAGGTTGCTCGGGCCGGCGTGCTGGTCCAGACCTCTACTCCTGGGGGTCTGGAAAGAGTGAAGGCCGCGGGCGAGAAACTTCGCGGTGCGGGGCTGAGGGCCGTCGAACCGCAGGGTCGATTTCCGCGGATTGTTATCCACGACATTCCGCGGGACCTAAAGGAAGGAGAGATAAAGGAGCTTATTTGGTCGCAGAACCTCGAGGGCCGCTGCTCGGTGGATAAATCAACTGCGCTAGGCTCGACCCGCCGGGCGTTCGCGTTCGGCCAGAGGGACGGCCCTGTCGTCCAAAGTGTTTGGATCGTGCACCCGGCGGTGCGAGCGGTGCTTGTGGCGGAGGGGAGAGTGTTCCTGGACTGGGACTCTTGCAGAGTGCGTGACTACATCGGTGCGGTAAGGTGTTTCCGCTGCCACAATTTCGGGCACACCCAGGGGAAGTGCTCGCAGGAGGTAGTCTGCGGACATTGCGCCGGCAAGGGACACGAGAGGTCGGCTTGCCCTGCTAAGGAGGCACCCCCCAAGTGTGCCACATGCTCGGGTCTGCGAAAGGAAGCAGCTCACGTGACGGGCTCGTCGGGCTGTCCGGCCTATCAGCGCGCGGTGGACAGGGAGATAGCCACCACGAACTATGGCGGGGCATAGTCCCCAACTAATGATAAGTTGCGCGCAACTGAATCTGCAGAGAAGCCGGGCTGTAACGGCCGAATTCGGTCGCACGCTTGAGACGATGGGTATTGGAGTGGCGTTTGTGCAGGAGCAGTACACGTTCCTCGGTAAAACCCGGGGTATAGACGGGCGGTGCGTTGTGCTCGAGAAGGGGCGCCGACCCATGGCAGGGATCGCGGTGAGTTTGTCTCTCCCGCCTCCCCTGTTCCTGGATCGGCTCTCCAGTGAGCACCTCGCCTGCGCGTCCATAGTTATCAACGATGTGGACTGCTACTTCATCAGCGTCTACTTCCAGTTTGGCGAGGCTGTGGACGCCTACATTGCTGAACTCGCCGCGGCCCTTGACGCTCTTCGGGGTCGGCCGGTAGTGGTAGCGGGCGATTTTAATGCCCGCTCCCCGTCCTGGCACGACGACGGCAACCTGGACCGCCTGGACAGGGTCGCGAAGGGAAGAGCCGAGGCTGTCGAGGAGCTGATAGCGACCTATGGGTTGCATATTGTCAACTCCCCCGGGCAGCCCCGGACCTTCTGTGGCCCCGGCGGGTCCAGCAATGTGGATTTGACGCTGTGCTCCCCTGGATTCGCCCGGGAGCTGATGAACTGGACCGTCCACGAATCGTCGTCTTCCTCAGACCATAGACTAGTGACCTTCGACATTGGCCGCCGTGTGAATCCCCCGTCCCCCTCGGAATGGGCGTACCGCACCTCGGATGTGGACTGGGACCGTTTTGGGGAGTCCCTCTGTGAGAGGCTCTCCCGGTTCCCGTCCCCTCACTCCAATTCGGCCGAGGCACTTAGTGTTCCACTTCATGAGGCAGTTGCCTCGGCCTGCGAGTCGGTCCTCGGTCGGAGGAGGCCCTTCGGCGGCTTTACGGCCCCGTGGTGGTCTCCGGAAATATCCGACCTTCGCAGGTGCTTCCGGCAAGCGTACCGCCGCATGGGGGAAGTCCGCAGGGGTTCTCTTCCCCCTGAGCGTGTTGAGGTACTTCGGGAGTCCCTGAGATCGGCTCGGAGCGTCTACCACGCCGCTATTAGGCGTGCCAAGACTGATTCCTGGCGTACATGGGTTAGCGAAGTTGGGAATGCAAACCCATGGGACATGAAGAACGTCATCGACAAAGGTGCCAAGCGGGGTGGGAACTACCTCTCTAGCATTGTCGAGGGTACTTCCGCCCCTCTTGACACCGAAGGCACTCTTTCAGTTCTCCTCGGTTCTTTGTGTCCATCGGATCGGAATGACAATGACGATCCCCACCACGCGCAGCTACGGCGGCTTATTGCCGTAGACTCGCGCGTACCTGATCTGTCAGAGGTAACAGCGGACGAGGTCGGCACCATCATCGGGTCGCTATCGCGCAGAAAGGCACCGGGGATAGACAACTTTACGTCTGATATAGTGAAGCGGGTGTGGGAATTCGCAAGATGGGAGGTGACTGTCCTGATGCAGAAATGCATTAGGGACGGTCATTTCCCATTATGCTGGAAGGCTGGCCTGTTGCGGGTGATTCCCAAAGGTAACGACAAGCCGCGCTCGGATCCGAAAGCGTACAGGCCCATCACGCTCCTTCCCATAATGGGTAAGGTGCTCGAAGTGCTTGTGCGCGAACGGCTGGAGAGGACTCTGTCTCCCCAGAACGAGCGTCAGTTTGGCTTTACCCGAGGGAAAAGCACGGAGGACGCCATCCTGTTTTCGAAAAACTGGGTCCGCAACTACGACGGCCGCTACGTGGTAGGCGTATTTTTGGATATCTCCGGTGCATTCGACAACGCGTGGTGGCCGATGCTTATATGCAAGCTTCGCGCCCGCCTGTGCCCGAACAATTTGTTGAAAGTAGTGAGGAGCTACTTTTCAGACAGATCTGTCACTCTGAGGTACGGCCCGACCAGCGTCACCAAAACCCCGACCATGGGCTGTCCACAGGGGTCAGTGTTGGGTCCTAGCCTTTGGAACATTCTCTTTGATGATTTCCTCGGTCTACCTTACCCGGAGGGGTGCACCGTCAGCGCTTATGCAGACGACGCTCTTCTCCTGGTGGGCGGCAGGAGTCGCGCAGAGGTCGAGAGAAGGGTGGCTGACTCGCTGGACCTGATCCTCGGATGGGGTCAGCGAAACAGACTCACCTTCTCTCCGACGAAAACTCAGGCGCTTCTCCTGAAGGGACATCTTAAGCGGAACCCTGTCATCAGGATGAACGGTCGCCCGGTATCCTTCCCGGCCACCGTTCGATACCTGGGGGTGACGCTTACGGCTTCCCTTTCCTTTCTTTCGCACGCAAAGATTACAGCCGAAAAATCCCGGGATCTATTCTTTGCGCTCCGCGGAGTGAGTCGGGCCGACTGGGGAATTCGTTTCCCGGCGGTCATGACTATCTATAAGGGCGTCTTCGTCCCGCGTGCGACTTATGCCGCACGCGCCTGGACGGAGTCTGCTGTTCCTGAGGCGACGCGTGTCGCGCTGCTGCGCGGACAGCACATCCCTCTCGTGGCCCTGACCGGGGCGTACAGAACGACGTCCACTCTTGCGTTACCCGTCATCGCTGGCGTTCTGCCGATTGACCTGGAGATTCTGGAGCGTGCAGCGTTGTCGCGGTACCGCCGGGGCGAGCCGGTAGTCCTTCATGGCCTGTCGATCGACCCGGTGGCGCACCGAGCTGGTGAGTTTGCCCGCCTGATTCGGGTGGAGTCCTTGCGTGTCTGGCAGGCTAGATGGGACGCCGGGGGTACGGGCCGCCTCACCCATTGCTTTTTCCCGTCCGTCGCAGTGCGGATGGCAAATTCGTTTCTGCGGTTCGACCACCATACCACGCAGCTGGTTGGGGGCCACGGAGAGTTCAGAGCCAAACTATTTGACTTTGGACTTGCCGATGACCCCCGATGCGCCTGTGGGTATGGTCGCCAAACTGCGGAACACGTAATTTGGTCTTGCCCAATTCTAGCGGCTGCACGGGAGAAATTGATGGATGCAGTGGGCGCGTGCGTTGGGCGCTCTCCGATTTGGTACCCGGATCTGGTCAGTTGTAGGAGCTGCTTCCAGTCGTTTGGCGAGTTTGTGGAGTACTGGGTGGCTTCTTGGGAAAGCATGAGGCCTCGGGATACCCCCCAGGGGGTACCCTCTTCCTTGGTGGCGTGATTCGGCGGCTACTTCCAGCCCGAAGTGCCCGTCTTTGTGTCCGTCTCTTTGCCGCCCCGAAGGGCGTTTCGTTCTTTGCAGGATCCAGGGATTCCTCCCCCCCGTGGCTGCTCCGAGACCTGCCCACTGACCGTGCGCCTCCACCATCATCGTTTCTGGAGCGTCCTCTACCCCGCTTACCGGCCCTAAATTTGTTATTTGTTGTTTTATTATTTTATTTTGTGAATATGGTAAATTTAGTATTATTTTGTAAATTTTTTCTTTGTAAATTCTTTTATTATTATAAATAAATGGGTTCTCGGGGCGGTACGGGGGGGGGTGGTTTACCCTATTTCACTCCCTACGCGTTCTACCCTTCTGGTACGCGCAGGGTTGTCGTAGCACGACATCCCGGGCAGACAAGACGACCCTCGTCGTTATAACTGCCCGGGCGGTGGGCGGGGTTTGCTGCCCTCACCTATCGCCTTGAAACTCTAACTGTTAGTCAGAGTGCACAGTCGATTGGCTTACGCCGCACGGTGCGCAGACCGTCCAGGAGCGCCAGAAGGTTGATTCCCAGGGGAAACTGACCATAAGGCCAAAGTCCTACCCAGGCTCGCACTTCATGCGTGGAGGCCGTCGGATAGGCGTTGACCCGTAAGTGTTTCAACCCTGAACAGAATGAGTCTTCGTGGCCAACTCAGCAAGGGCTCATTAACTCCCAAACTCCCGCTAACATCAGGTGGAGGCCGCGCAAGCGACTTCGGACCTGTGAGCAGACTGGAGGACGGAGAAATCTGTGAGAAATCCGTTCAAATCTAAGGGCGCGAGGTCGGCCCGCTATGTGAGGTCGGAGTAAGGTCGGCCCGCTTCACAGTGCCTCGCGGTAAGACGTTAGTCTCTTACGGGCATGTTGGCGTAGCTAGACGGTGAACTATTTCGTCCCCAAGTCCCTACGTTCACGTTACGGTTAAAAGAACGATCAATACAGTTATACCTTTATAGGGTGGCGGTTTCGCCCGTTTTAGGTGACAACTCCATAGTACGAAATTCCAAAAAGGTTCATTTAAGGTTGCTAGTGAATTTATGAGAACTATAAGTAGCCGTGAAATATGGGCGATGAACGCGTATAAAATGTATACTAAAATAGTCACATGTATAGGAATATCGCAATAATCAGTGGTAGGTATGTTTAAATTTAGTGATATGTTGAAACGGTTTATAATATCGGCGGTTTTCTCGTTGCGACAACTCGCGGGCGGCTGATCTCCGTATTTATACAAGTATGTAATTTTATTAAAGTCGCCTTCATTGAATAATCCACCATTATACATTAGTATGCGTGCACTAACACACCCCACAGTTTAATTTTTGAGGGTTGAAAACATGCCGTCTTGAGTTTCATTCCCATGGCTAGCGTTCTAAGGGTTAACGAAGGCCAATCTGATGCAACCTTGTGGATACACGTAGTTCACATAGTATAAATAGTTAATTTGAAAGACCAAGACTGGACTTTGACAAAACGCTTGCTTTAGAAGGAAAAAAATAATTATGAAGGACTCAGAAGGACACGGAATTGAACTTGAAAAATGGGCAGAATCTACAGACTATAACTTAGAAAGTGAAGAGTCGTCGAGTGATTCGGTAGATTTGTTAACATAATCTTGAAAATGGTAATAATAGCCATCTGTATATTTTTATTATTTTAGTCTAGTTTCGCAAAATTTTCAAAATGATTATGTAAAATTCGGCTGTATTTATTAACAGCGAGGTTAAATAAAGAGCCGTGTATTTGCAATATTACATATTATTATTTTCCCACACATATCCTACTACTATTATAAACGCGAAAGTGTGTAAGAATGTATATATGGATGTTTGTTACTCTTTCACGCAAAAACTACTGAATGGATTTTGATGACACTTTACAATAATATAGCTTACACATCAGAATAGCACATAGGCCATAATTTATAAAGATATATAGTTTTCTATCATCATTATCACAATTTTCCATCACTACACGGGTGAAACCGCGGAGCGCAGCTAGTATATTATAACTAGCTGCGCCCCGCGGTTTCACCCGCGTGGTGATGGAAAATTGTGATAATGATGATAGAAAACTATGTATCTTTATAAATTATAGCCTATGTGTTATTCTGATGTGTAAGCTATATTACTGTAAAGTTTCATCAAAATCCATTCAGTAGTTTTTGCGTGAAAGAGTAACAAACATCCATACATACATTCTTACAAATTTTCGCGTTTATAATAGTAGTAGGATATAATGTAGTGTTAATACCATATAATTGTATATAATATTACTTATTTCCCCAATTAAACTTATGGAGTATAATGTAAAGTTTATTTTTTTTCAGTCATTGCATACATATTTTTTTCTACCTTTAATTTTGTTTTTAATTTCTGTAAAAAATACATTTGCTGGATACAAAAATCTTTGAAAATTTAAATTAAATGCGTCAGTTCGCGAGTCAACAAACATACAGATGGTATAACACAGCACAGCCAGATACAGACCTTCTAGGTCTAGTTGGTTATGCGATTTCGCCTCATTTCGGATATGCTAGCATATTTATATGCATAGAGCTATGATTTTCGCTATAATAATGTTTGTTTTTAATGTTTCTTCATGCACAACAGTATGCAAGTCCTTGTAATATGTTTTTGCACGTTATAAATAAAATAAAAATACAAAAATAAATATATTATGCCATCGATTTCTGGCTATATTATACATCGATAATCGATGAATAAAAAAAATCCTATCAACTCACATGAGAAGAACAATACTTCAAGAGAGATTAAATATTTTTTTATTGTCATTAATAGAGAATGAAACAGCTAGAGCATTAGAATTTAGATGCAATATCAGACTTTGCTTGGGAAAAGTCTAAATGTAATAATATGACAGTTTTCAATCCTAATAATATTGTATATATATAACATTACTAATATAACATACCTAGCACGTACAATTACCCAACAACCGATCACAGTGTGGCAGGTTCACTGTGCGGCGCTAACATCTTAATTCCAGACCGCTTGACCATTCCCACGGTTGCTTCCTCTGAAGTCGCATCCCGATCCGAACGATTTACACTTACACCTTCACACCTCCTTTCTACATTAAATGTATGCTACCAACGTATGATCGCTACGATTTTGTACACACATTGCCTTAAAATGAAGAATTCACATTTTGGTAAAAGAAGTTCATATTTTGGTAAAAGTTTTTAGAATGTTTTTTAACATAAAAGAATGAAAGTTCTTTCCGCAAATAAATCATAATGCAAAGAAAAGTCCTAATACATACTTACTTATATTTTTTGACCTAATGGATATGCAATGTGTGTGAAGCTGTTGTTTTATATAACATACATTTCTATATTCTTCATATATATAAAGTATGTTTTATACAGCATATCCGGGACTTAAAATTCCTTTTTCAAGGGGTAATTATTTGCATAAAACTGAACAAAAATAAGCATAAACGTATTTTTAAAAGTTCTTTTTAATTTTAGAAGTTTTTCGTAGGATATAATTTACATGAAAGACTGAACCTTTATTGATTTAGGCTTTGGTTATCAAAGAAAACCATTTTTGTCTCAACTTTACGATGGTAAATATTTTTTTCTCAGTAACGCAAAGCTGATAAATAAAAACTTGTTCATTATTTTTAACTCAGTTTTTCATGTATAATAATTACCTGTAAACAAAAATCTCGTAACATCTAAAGAAAATAATGTTTTTTAAAAAACATAAATTGTTGTTTTTATGTTCAGTTTGGTACACAGAAGATTCACTCATTGAAAAAAGGTATGTTATGTCCCGAACAGCCTGCACATATATAAAGAGAATGGTGTTTAGGCGCCACACGGCGCGGGGCGGCGTTGCCAGCGTCACGTTTAATTGCCATTCGGGGACATAAAAATGTCTGTGTCGCCGACCGAAACGAGGGTCGACAGACGCGAGCGTGCAGGCAAGTGCCATGTCTCCCTTTTAAAGGATTGGAAGCGTCAAATAATTAATGAGTTTGAGTACGCCGCTGTCAAAACGTCCACGCTTTTTATTGGCCGATTTATCGATCGTCCCCCTAACGGGGCGCTTTATCTAAATCTCGGCAATCGGCAGTCCGCCCAGAAGACTTCATTTGGTATAAATGATCTTTCTTATCTTTAAGTATAGTCGGAGAGCTCGCTACGAGGTTTGTTTGAGGCAGGCGGAGGAGCTACGGTGGTTAAGTTTAATCCAAAACGGCAAGAAGAAGAAGCCAGGTTCGGGAGGGAGCTAATGGGCCCTCGCTGAGTTGGTCACGAAGACCCATTCTGTTCAGGGTTGGTCACACTCACGGGTTAACACCCATCCGGCGGCCTCCACGCATGAAGTGCGAGCCCGGGCAGGACTCTGGCCTTAGGGCTAGTTTCCGGACGGTCTGCGCACCGTGCGGCGTAAGCCAATCGATTGTGCACTCTGGACTAACAGTCGGGGGAGTCTGGAAGCAGTACTGCTTCCTATAGAGCGGGGGTGGTTGCGAACCTTACGGCGACTGCTCTTGAAACGACCATCCGCTACCCGATCCTGGGTGAACAGCAGGGCAAAGGATGCCGTGGTCCGTGATAAATTCGGTATACACCGTTTTACCGCTTCGTAAGGGAGAGGACCGCGCAAGCGACCTCGAACTCGTAACCAATCGAGAGACCGGAGTAATCTGGTCGCAATTGGAAGTAAGGGCGTGAGTGTAAGCCCGCTGGGTAATACACCGGGAGCTTGACGGTGGACTGTTTTGTCCAAGTCTTCTGCGCTCACTTCACGGGAGATCGACTAATTGTTAAAATTTCCAGACGGGTTCGCCCGTTGAAGCTGATGAATTTTGGCTACGTACAAAAATCCAACCCATTTCCCGTCATTTTGCCAGGGGAGAAATAGATAAAATATGAAAATAAACAGTAAGAGAAAATTAATAAAGAGCAAAAATGAGTTCATAGGTAAATTTACTCTAAGTAGGTGTCGCATTAGTTCACACAATCTACAAAATGCATGGGGTCGTTAATACAAGAACCTTTAAGGGGACAGATTGACCCCACATACGCAACGCTTTATGCCATCTGGACCCTTTAATTTGCATGTAAACAAACGACTTACAGACCCATGATGTCGATATCATGGACTCGAAAGTCACCAATGAGGAAGTTCTTCGGCGTGCCGGCCAAAGACGTAAGCTTCGGCAGACCATCTGGATCACGTGCTTAGGCACGACAAGTACAAACTCCTGCAACTCATTATGATGCGAAAAGTTGCAGAGAAGAGGAGACCTGGGCGTAAACGGAAATCTTGGTTGCAACATTCGAGAATGGCCCGGGATTACGAGTGTCGCCGAATTGTTTTGCCTGTCAAAGGACAAAAAGAAGTATGCAGAGCTGACTTCAGCCAACCTTCACCAGTTGGAGAGGCACCCTAAGAAGAAGAAGATTACTTAGGAACTTACATAGCATACACAACGCTGTCACACGCGTCCCACGCAACGTCGATCTGCGATCTCCAGATCGGCATGGGAAAGTGGAGAAGATAACAGTACGCCGTCCCACTCGTAATACTAGTATATTTCTAGAACTAACGTTCGTAACGTGTCAGTGTCAGACACTATAAAATGCGCAGAGAAAAGACATGCGGAAGATCATAAAGAATCGTTCTTCGTTATGTTACAATTTCTGCATTAATGTATGGTATTCTCCAAAGTTTTCTTTTTGTGTTTTTATCTCATGAATCGAATATCTCCTTTTTTTATTTTTGTGGTGCGGACATATTTATTTAAAAATACACACTGAGAAAATCGTTCTCAAACTCATTTTCAGAATTAGAAAACATTAGGTAAGCATTACAAATATGGAATCGAAGAATAAAGCGATTGTTTGACATTATAAACTATATTAAATTGAAGACTAACGCGGTTCTTTGACATTATATAAAAGATAAAACGAAAAACCGCGTGAAGTTTGTAGAACCCTACGTTTTGGCGATGTTACAACCGCCGATGCCATGGTGGGCTGTCTACCCTGGACAAAGGCGGTTGCAACATCGCCGAAATATCGGGTGCTACAAACTTCACGCGGTATTTTTTTTTGACGAAATATCAATAGTGCAATTATATGTAGACTTTAAAAATTCTGTATGTTGATCTGTAATTATAATTTCTGGATTTTATTGCGCTGACAAATACGGATATACAGAACTCATGAACGAAAAAGTCGACACGAGGTTGATTCTTAAGTCGTTCGAAAAAGCCGACTCGACTTCGCTTCTTAAATCGTTCGAAAGAGTCGACAATGACAAATACGGATACCTACATGCATACCCATAGAGCCATCAATACTCGAACGAAAGAGTCGACACGAGTTCGATTCTTAAATCATTGGAAAGAGTTAACACGAGTTCGACTCTTGAATTGTTCGAAAGAGTCGACACGAGTTAGACTCTTAATTCGTTCGAAAGAGTCGGCACAAGTTCGTTTCTTAAATCGTTTGAATGTGTCGACACGACTTCAAATCATGAATCGTTCGAAAGAGTCGACACGAGCCTGACTCTTAAGTCGTTCGAAAGAGTCGCCCGAGTTCGATTCGTAAATCGTTCGAAACAGTCGACACGACTTCGACTCTAATCGCTCGAAAGAGTCGACACGAGTCCGACTCTTAAATCGTTCGAAAGATTTCACACGATTTCGACTATTGAATCATTCGAAAGAGTCGACACGAGTTCGACGACAGTCAAAGAAGAAGATATTGGATTCATGAGATAAAAAGAAAAAGAGACGAATTTGGAGAATACCATACTTTAATGCAGAAATGGGAAGAACTACTCTTGCTTTTGAGTCGCCCATGACTACTAAAAGCGTTTGGCTGATAACCGTGACGTATTAGAATAGACCGCGGGAGTGCGAAGGTGGACTGTGAGCGAATGCGTAAGCGGAATAGAAAGAGATAGCTGCATATGACACTCCCTCTATCCTAGTCTAGTTGAGCATGCGCGTTTATCTATAGCATAGCAGACTTATGGCGTCGAAGCGTTGCCATAGTAATATATTTACGAGTGTCCAGTGCACGGGCGACTAAACAAGGATAGAGGAAGTGTCATATGCTGTTGTTTGTTTGTTTGTTTGAAAAGCTTTATTGCACACACATAAGAGTACAATGTGGTGGGCCTATTGCCTAGTGGTAATATCTTACGGCCATACCGCCAGGGTTATTGTGACTAAAGATTTATGTGGGAAAAATGATTTACAAGTAATAAATGAATACGCTTACATAATAGTGATGAATGTTGATGAATGCTGAGGTATAGCCAGTAGTAGATTTTTCTGAGAGCGCAATGGAAGGCCATGGGATGATAGCGGAGAGAAGAGATTATACAAATAGTAGGACAGTTTGACTGTAGTACGCGGAAGAGTAGGGCGAGTATGTGAAAATCCCGACATCGTCTAATGGGAAGCCACTCTTATTTGTCTGCAAAAGTTTGTTGTGTCTTTCTATTCGCGCTATCGCATTCTCAGGCTAATATAGTCGCGCGGTCTAGTACGTATACGTCTTTGCAGATTACTGTTTCCTCGCATCCCCTATAATAGATAAATACTCCTAATAAAATGCAAACTGTGGTAGCGCCGACTTTGCAAATAATAAGAGTATCGATCTATTATAATCGAAGGCGGATAAACCGAAAAGGGGCCGGCTATACAAAGCATTCTACGACGACAATGACAACAAAGACACGCTGGAATTATCGAAATTGCCATTGAAATGTCGAAATTCGCATTTTTCTAAAATTCAAATGAATGGATTCGGCGGGCACTCGATAATAGAGCAGGATTCCACAAGCGGCGGAAAAAAATTCAGATAGAATTGGATCAACCCAGATCTAATTCAATAGTCGAGGTTCTGTAATTCGGCGGTCAACCCGAGGTTGATACTTGAAAGAGGAATGTGTCGTTTTTACATTTTGCAAATCGCCCCGCACATTTAACCTCAGTTAGTGTGTTGTGAAACAAGGTGGTGAACGGTTTCGTGCAGCTTGGGCCACAAGATCCATTTTGTTCTCGGATCGGCTCAACTGACGATTCAGCTCCTATTCAGAAGCCTCCTCGAATGGAAGGCTACCCCGGGTAAGACTCCCGTGTCTCAGGCCTCAGAGCTGGTGTACCGGTTTCTCCCGGCGGGATTTCATCCCGGCGCCACTGGTCGGTTTGCGCACAGGTCGGCGAAGCCAATCGGTTGTGCATTCTGACTAATTGCTGAAGGGGTCTGGAGACTATGGAATTACACTATTTCCTAAGCAGCGGGGTGGTTGTTTCACCTGATGTCATGCCACTCTTGAAATCACCTTGGGTCACTCGATCCTGTGTGGCACTACGGGCAAAGAACGCCCAGGTCCGCGATAAATTCAAACTGAATTACCGCTGTAATATAACAGGTAGAGGTTGCGTAAGCGACTTCGGACCCGTAACCAGCCGGGAGGACGGAGGTATCCTGAAGGGAGATATCCTGCCAAAACTGGTAGTTAGTGGGTGAGGCTGCCCTCTGAGTACCTTTTCCGGTGCCTCTAACGGGTTTCTGATGAACTAAATAGTAGATTGCCTTGTCACCAAGTCTTCTACGCTCATCCCACGGCTGAAAGAACGATATATCGTTATACCAGCCTGGGGTGACGGATTCGCCCGTTGTAGTCGATACCGCCATCCTGTTGTGACTTCTCCGCATTGAATTAGAATAAGCATTAGTTATATAGGGTATTAGATTGCTCAATGCCTTACTACGTTTTGACAGCTAGGATTTATCTACAAAACGCAACGTGTATACGGCAATCATGGTTTGAAATGTTGATTAATCTCTCTTATGTTCAATATGGCGTTGTTCGTGTTATGGCAGTATGCCGGTGCACTATAGATGGCGCTCTAAACACGCCTATACGGTAACCTATCTCGAAATAAAATAATAATATAATAACAAACACATTTTGAAATCAGCTTCTTATTATTTTAATAGTATTTTACATAAAAATGTCGACACGCATTAATTACGCACTTTATTGTTTAGATAGGCTTATAGATGGCATTTCTGTGATGTAATCAACCTATATAAAAATGCGATAGATCTATTGGGTTCGCCACCTACTACAGTTCTGCGCTAAGCCTCGTGTAATTTAAGAACCGCAACAGGCTTTTGGCGCCAGATTGTTTTACCTCCTCAGGTTGGAGGTAATGACCACCCGAGTGGATGTATCTTTTACGCATCAGCCGGCCACACTCGCACATGATGTGCATGGGAGTTTCCTCTGCCCCTTGGCAGAACCTGCACATTTTTGTGTCTCAGAGCTTGAGGTTGTACATGTATTTGCCACAATGCCCCGTGATCGCCCTCACCAGTATGCGTAGATTGATCCTATTTAGCGATAAGGCCTCACGGGCCGTCTTAATTAGCGCTTTGCAATTAGGGTCGTAAGCCTTAATTAGCGCTTTGAATTGATTCAACCCTGGCATGTTGTTCCAGTGGTTGACGGATTGTTCTAAACATATTTGTTTGAGCATTAGGTTCGCAAGGCTTTTTGGTACGCCACAGCAAGGTTCAGGGACGTATAACGTTTCCTTTGCTCCCGTCTTAGCAAGTTCGTCGGCTTTTTCATTTCCCTCGATTCCTGCATGGCCGGGAACCCATTTTAAGTGACCTAGCTAGGAAACCATCTCGACCTAGTTAGGTGACATTGCCATTGAACTGTGCGATGTATTCATTTTTGGTATTGATCTAATGTTAAAAATATTTTTACATATAGTACCTAAGTTCTGAAACGCGCATAACATGTTTGCATTACTACAATAAATAAATAAATAAATCTGCAGGCTTAAATGGTTTTGACTGTTATTCGTTTAGCGCCAAAGCTGTTTGCAAACCGCTCAGAAGTTTTGTCTACAAAAAATCCATACCTGCCACCAATGGAATAAAGTTGTTCCGTGTTGGTTCAACGAAAGAGACAGTGGCCTCCGGTTTTTCGGGTTTGTCGGCGGCGCGTCACCGACAAACAACGGACCCATAATTGTTATATTTAGACGGGCCGTAAAAAACGGCAGAGGAAGATTTATGAACGGTCTAGTTCCCGGCGGGCGCTCTAATGGCCTAATGATTGGACCCCAACGTCACACATTTGACATAATCTCAAGATCATCTGGACATATTTGCCATTCGATATAGGGAGAGTGAATCAGAATTCTAAGTCTGGTGAGAACGTCCTCCACTCCTTGAGATCTAGTTTTTAATATATACAAAAAAAAATATTTCGTAGTTTATAATAATATACCAGTAACGTCCCGAATCGGGTACGATGTATTGTAGTCAATGTTCAGTAACGTCCCAAAACGGGTACGAGCGCGGCGCGATAAACCGCTCTCTCAACGAACTGAATTTACACCAAAATCACAGTGCAACCACCCCCTATTAGATATGTGTGAGAAAGACGGATAAATTCTGTATTGTACGATTATTCAGTTGTGCTTCTCGCAGTCTAGAATCCCTAATATAATTGTTTGTATTCTGGGGGCACTTAGTCGAGTGCTGCAATTGCTCGGATCTGTGCTTCCTTCGGATATTCTCTTCGGATGAAAATAAATAAAACAAACTTTGGTATTTTTTGTGGATTTTTGGTGGATTTGGTATGGATGGAAACTTTGGTGGATTTGGTAAAGCATGTAATAACGTACACAAATGTGTTTGCAATTTCTAGATACGGTTTCGAATTTTGGGATCAAACGTCGATATCGATGAATAAGTGAGTTTTTTTCGGTTCTCCAACTTTCTAATAATTATTCCTAATTATCTAATTGTTTTACAAAATGAACTTTAACTGTTTTATATTTCAAATTTCAATGCGATCATTCTACAATTCTTCTTTTCATGATCCATCAAGTAGTTTTTTTCTTATGGGCATTTTGCTAAAGTGCTATATTTTTGACCTTCAACTCTCAGAAATGACAGGTGACTGCCAAGATTTACACCCGCCGCTTGAGGGGTTAAATAGACAACGTGTATATTCGTAATTAAAATGTCATGGATAAAAGAACCAGTTGCAATAACCTGATGATATAATATGCTAAAAATTGTTGCCAGTGATCCTATTTTAATGTCACCTAACTAAGTTACACCCATGTTCTAAAGCGGTCTTTTAACTTGTACAAATATATACATAACCTGTATAAAATCTAAGTAAAGAAAAGAATAAATTTAAGGATGTGTACACTAAAAGTTATTAATAATCCTTATTAGCTGGATAATCAAAGTAAAAATTAAAACATAGAATTGTTGACCATAATTTTAAAAATGAATAATAAATAAAAATTAATAATAGTAAAATAATAAATAAAAATGAAAAATGAATAATAAATAAAAATGACGTACAAATAGATATTTAGTATTTAAATAATCATAATTGCTAAACAATAGAGTAAGATAATCATACCTAATAATAACAAATAAAAATGAGTAAAAAACAGAGCTTAAACAGAGCGTATTAAAATATTCCTAAAAATAAAAGGAAGAAAAACTGTAATAAAATGCCATAACCTATAATGACCGATATTTTTATACATATAAGTTGATGCGTAAGATAGAGTAAGCGGAAAATACACCAAGATTAGATTATTATTATGTTTTCAAACTATACATTGTAACCCCCATTTGAAAATATATCTAAACATAACGTAGGTAAATTCACAAAAAATATCAATATAAAAACGACATAATTAACTAAGTATGCATATTCATACAACATCGATCAATGTTTTTGCAGGATAGCTGAATCAATATCAA
Source organism: Micropterix aruncella (assembly GCA_944548615.1). NCBI lineage: Eukaryota > Metazoa > Arthropoda > Insecta > Lepidoptera > Micropterigidae > Micropterix > Micropterix aruncella. The sequence continues at coordinate 12,392,629 of OX155964.1, read as the reverse complement.
TTTCACTCCAAACATAGCCATTTATTACACGACTGCCCAACAAAAAAGGAGGGTTTATCTATGTATGTTTTCCGTTTCTGTATTCCACCATAACTTCTAAACGGTTGAATCAGAATCAGAATCAGAATCTAAACGCTTGAAGCTATTTAGAAGTGTGTGGTATTGTTAGAATCGTTATGGAATATTAAGTGTCTAAAAATCAAGTAAGTAGTTGTCTAAATGTCCAAATGTTAATAAATTAAGATATCGTGTTTATTGCCAAATGAAAGGTCTGATTGAGTACATTCCGTAAATATACATGAATCTATATGGATACATACAAAATCTAAAATACATTTTTTATTATTCTTAATATATCATATTTACGTGTGTTCTATGTAGTTGGCCTGTTGACTATGTAATAACACTATGAAGTGCGTTCTCGTTGCATAACCCTCTCAATGGGACTGCATCTGCCTATGATGGTGTGCACCAGGGAATGGCTGCGGGATCACAGATAGGGATAGGGCACATATAGAAAAAAAATGGTTTTAGGCCCTACTAAGCAGTCCGCACACACGGAGAAGTATATGGTTCTTACATACCTATCACGAAGAGGGGTGGATAAGTATTTGGGTATCTGAGGATAGTAGCCTTATATGGGTAAAGGTCCACAATAGGTAGAGGTCCGCGTAAGCGACTTTGACATGCAACGAGAGGGCGGAGAAATAGTCCAAATCTATTAGACAGGACGCGAGGGGCCCCATGGGACCATCACCGAACATCTGGCGGAGTTGGATCAGTAGATCGTCTTCGCATGGACACACTACAATTATACATTGACACTGTTCCAGTCTACTACATAAAATACTGCAATCTCCCTTCTGGATTAGATTTAGAAGATTCAATTGTTAAGTCGGTTAAAGTATCCGCAAAAATATCGACTCAATAATGGACAACCTATTTTAGTACATTATCTCATGGGCATTGCAAGATGTCATACAATATGGCATTCAGAAAGATCTGAAAGAAGGGACAGAAAGCGCGTAAAATCGATGGTGACAAACAAATTATGCGTAAAACGAGCTTGTTGGCGTAATCCGCGATTAGCCGGTCCGTCGATGGCATTGACAGCCACGACAACTGTTGTCCGAAAAACGAGCGACTAGACAAAAATGGGCCCATTGTTGTCAAACCCAGGTAGAGCCCGTGAGCTAATGAATAGTCTATGAATTAGGTAGGTATACATCATGATATTCTTCGATGGATTTTTGAATTATTAACACACAGGCAGGCAGACATTGCTTTTTATAATATGTAAGAATAAGAAAGTTACAAATATTTACGTACATTATTTTTAAAAAAATATATAGTCTTTTTAATGATAAATTAAAATTATTATATTCAACCTCGAGAAATAATTAGATGTGTGATTTATTAAAATGACAATGATACTTCCTTACAACTTTCGTTTAATTAATTAATTTATTTAAAGAATAATAACTATAAAACATTGATTTTGCTTACAAAAATGACATGAACCGAATGGCAAAACCTTTTTTAATTTTTTTTTTATTTGTTGAGTGGGGCTTTTCTAAGGTCTTTATGAGCCTTGTAACACTGCGACCATTGCTGATCTATTGTGTTGGCCACATACTATAATTCTGGGCTAAGCAAAACCTTATTTGACTCTGTCACCCAACTGGGACGAACCCCTTCTAGGGTGGACAGGACTCTAATATTACAATAAATTATGTATAAGTTTTAGTAACATGCCAATAAAACTAAATGTGCCCTATGTGGTCCTAAAAAAATGGTATATATAATAAATAAACCACGACTCCATTATATAATCGCCATTAAATGGAACAAAACATTCTAGAATGACAAACAGAATAGTCTTAAAAGTAAAATAAAGTAATAAGTAAGAAAAGAAAGAAAAAGTATTTAATATTTAATTTTTATTATGTTAAGTAATATAAAATGAAATACAAAAATACCTAGTTTAAAAAGTACAATTCATTGTCAAATCAATAAACATAATTAAAAATATAATAATAATTTGACTATAGTATTAATTAATTTGAATATGAAATATTTAGAATAAGTTAGTCTTCGTACACTAATTACATTTTTTTTTTGTAATTATATTTTAAAAAATAAGAAATTAAAATAGTTTTTTATTAGCTCTCCGAATTAACTGGAAACTCCCACGAAAAAAGTCCTGTTAATGATTTGAAAAAATGCTTTTGTCAATTTGTTTCGTTTATCAATGGGAAGAGTTCGGTAGAATTTTCCATACAAACGGAACTCATTTTCTGCGATCGTTTTCAAAACTTTCAACTCACAAATTACTTGTACTTTCAACTTACTACTTAGTAGTGTAATTATACAGTCGAACAATCGACGCTCAACTCTTAGTTTACGGACTATAAAGAGGTCCCGGGAAGGCTCCTCTCAAAGGAGGGTAATATTTATATTGCATTTTATGTAATAAAAATAAGAGACGTGTAAATAAGCCTGAATCGAACGGACAGTCTGTGGTTATTTATAATGCGTCCGACCAAATGTGACTTTTTATAGTGGCGGTCTCCTTCTATTGGTATTTCTTGTCTTAATGCAGTTGTGCGGAACCTTTGGATCGACAGAAAGGTTTTAAAAAAATATATACATGGTTTTTATTGAGCGGAGAAGTGGGTGATTCTATACATTAAACTAAAAAACATAAACAATGGATTCAATTGGAAAAAAGGTTTTTTTGATATTACCTACGCTTTTTTTTATTTACGCCTTCGTTATCGAGGAAACATAACTGAATATCTGAAACTTAAAAAAAAGATGCTCAGAGCGGTCTCACGTTTTAATTAATTGTAATTAATTTAGGGCCTAAATAAAAAACGTGGCTAAGCGCAACGCTAGAGAATTACCCAGTCAATATAATAAAACGTACTTACATTGTAGGAGCAATCGCGCCTGAAAGTTTTTGAAATCAGTCCTGAATGTCCAAGACAACGAGTAACTTTTTTATGTCTAAATTATAGATTCGTTTTGAAACTTTTTCAATTTACTGCTTATATTTTTCAAAAAATATAATGAAACGAAAGTTCATGAGATATGGTCGTTTCCAGGTATCATGTCACCGCGGTCCGGGTTTTGATTTTATCACCATTGACGTGATTTCGTAATTCGTCAGATTTCTTTTATTATGTTTCGTCTATGAAAAAATATTTAATTAATTTGTATATCTTAATCTTGGTGGTCATAACCTCCAACTTGAGGAGGTGAAACAATCTGGCGCCAAAAGCCTGTTGCAGTTCTTAAATGACACGAGGCTTAGCGCAGAACTATAGTAGGTGGCGAACACAATATATCAGCAATGGTCGCAGTGTTACAAGGCTCATAAAGACCGTAGAAAAGCCCCCCACACAACAAATAAAAAAATAATAATATCGTAATCTTTGATCCTGTAAAAAAATATGTTTATTACTTATGTTCTTTTAGCAATCAGTTTTGGCCAGAGCTAAAAATAGCATCGAAACTATGAGGCAAGGGTCAAATTTTAACCCGGCATGGTGACTTCGATTACTGGCATGCTGTTTTCTATAACTTTATTTTATCTTTTTTTAAAAAACTATACTTATCATTTTACGCGAATTGTGCCATGGATGCGTTGAATCCGTTCGTGGTGCGCTGTATCTTAGACTAAACATTTTAAATTGTTTTCCATCTTCACCGTCAGATGCGAGCATCTGACGGTGCAAACTTTTGCCTTGATATGATTTGAAGTGTTTTTGGCCAAATAATAATATCACGATTTTTATTGTATTTTATTTTCATTGATGTTATAACATTTTTAGCTTATAAAACCAATAGGTTAGAAAACGTCTATTACATAAAATTACATTTAATATTGCTATCATATAAAATTGGTGTCTTCCTTGGATCAGGGGATGTCTAGTTAGGATTGATGCCGACTCATTGTGTTTAAATAATTCCTATATATTTCTTGAACAAATGCAAGGAAACGCAAAAATGTTATGTATTTTTATTTATTAGATAGATTATATTTATTAAAATTATTTTATATTTGAAAGGTTGAGTTTTCCTGTGATTAAAGGACGTGTGATGCTGCAGCAGCTCACGGTGCTGCGCCAAGGTGGTCACCGCTGTGTCGCATACCACACATAGCGGCCCGCCACCTCCTTTTTTAAGCACCATCGCATACCCCCCCCCCCCCCCCCACTTTATTCAGCCTTCGGAACATTTTTATTTGTCGTCATGCCTTAATGGCCTCGGATTCAGATATCAAACTGTCAAACAGCCGCCGTGGTAGCCGAATCGATTTGCGACTACCTGTAATTTCTGATGATATTGATTACTTATTTATTATCAATCTGCATGTCCAGGTCTTTTCTTTATACATCTATACTAATATTATAAAGAGGTAAAGTTTGTAACGTTGTAGGAAGTAATCTCTGGATCTACTGAACCGATTTTGAAAATTCTTTTACCAATAGAAATCCACGTTATTTGTGAGTGTCATAGGCTATATATTAATTCGAAAATTGAAAAGACTTTTTCGTGAGAGTCGGATTTGCAAAGTAAGTCGGAGAAAAAACGGTCGAACGAAAACGTTTTTAACTAACGCTGCCTTAACGATGAGAGATATATGATTAAGTTCTAGAGAAAAGTTGTAGAGCTTGGTAATGCCTATAAAAAAGTCGACGACATCATATGTCTAAATTTTATATTTATGTCACAAAAAGTAGTTTTTTATATAAAAAAATAATTTAAATCGTTAGGTCATGTTTATTGGTCATATTATCAACAATTATGAATTCATATCAAAATAAGTAAATTTATCGTCTCAAGTGTTTAAAACGAAAGACTTTTCCCTTTTACTGCATATAATTTCCCTTTAACTGTATAAATGGTTAAAGAGATAAGACACTCACAAATAAGACACTCACAAGAAGACACTCACAAATAACGGTAATATAGTCAAATTGGCATGCAAATACATACATACATATGCAGTAAAAATATAACCCTTCTTTTGGCAGTCAGGAAATAAATCATAGCACTCAGTACTAACCGAACCACACTCATAATTTTATTAAAAGTAAAAAGTTTTACCGCCCAACGAAGTGGGCACGGGTCAGCTAGTTACTTAATAAAATCAATTAATAAATAAACAAATAAATTTTTAATACTATTCCATCACTTATAGCCGTTTTTTCCCATTACCCACTTTGAACTTGGATAACTTCGATTTAAGCTGGATATCCGAATTGAATTACACTCGGGAGCAATGAATCGGGGTCACCAACACAACCTTAATATCTCGGAAACTAAGACTGCTAGCTTATTCAAATAAATAGTATTTTTAGACTATTTAATACTAGTCAAAAAAAATTAACAAAACTCTTCGAGACTGTAAATTAAGGCCATCAAAAAGGATACAACAAAATAATGATTTTTTTAATTGAACTACGGATTCACTGCACTTTAGATTCCTTGTACAAGCTCTCAGAAAGATATCGCAAGGCATTTTTGTGAATTACTTTTAATATCGACTTTTGGGCCTTAATAAGAGGATCAAGGGCTTGCAGCGAATCTTCACCTCAAGCTATGAATCCATATGTTAGTAAATTATATTCAGTATTAGATAATAATATTAGTTTCGTCATAACAGCAATGCAGGATGGGGATGAATTAAGGGCAATAAGTGGAAGTGTATCCGTCGCAAACAACTGCTAAGTTACCAGCAGGTATCAATGTATGTAAGTATCAAAAGAATATTGTCATTTGCGGGTACGAATCCAGACTTCAGTTTTGGTGTGGGGACGGGTAATTCATTGAAATAACGAGCGCGGTATACTCACCAAATTCCTCAAATCAAAACAAACCTATTTTTTTTTTAATTTCTAACTAGCTGTACCCTGCGCGCGTTGCTACGCCAAATCGGTCGCATTCGAAATTCAAATTCGCCGTCGACTATAAAAAAAGAAGAACTCACTTATGTCTTCGCGGTCGCATTCAAAATTCAAATTCGCCGCTTTAAAAAAAAGAATAATTTTGGTTTTATTGAGGACACTAACAATTTTCCTTTGGTCCGATCGGCACCAAACTTCACAGGAACCATCTCCAAACTAATCTAAAGTTTCCCTTAAAATTTCATCAAAATCGGTCAAGCGGTTTAGTAGTTATAGCGGACACACAGAAAAAATTTTTTTTTTAAAATATAGATATAAATATTTGAACTATCTTTATTAGTTGGGCATATTATAATTAAATAAAAATCAAAACATACTGACACATAAAAAATACATTTTATTTAAATCACAATTTTTGCCGTGTCTTGATATTTGCGAAGCTATCAATAACTGTACTCGAATCCCATTTTGATGCCTATTTGTTTTCTATTGATAACAATGATGACTATTTCAAGCGGTCTTGTGCCACACTGTTCTTCATGTAAATATTTATGGTTTTTAATTTACTGAACGATCTTCAGCTGTTGCAAAACAACAAAATTCCATTTTACACATTCGTTAAATCGCATTCGTGGACTCCAAAGCAAAACGAGATTTATTTTAATAAACAAGATATCGTTAGACTAACAACTAAAGTCCCCGTGGGCCCCCTAGCACTGTGGGCCCTGCTGCACTGCACCGCCTCGCACCTTAGTAGCTACGCCATTGTGTCCGACACTGTAGTTAACGCAAATTGATATTGTCAAAAATTATAATTAATTCCGTCAGAGGTTAGGTGCGTCCAATCTGCAGTATTCTTCTACCTGGCCTCACACTCGTTGCAGTTGAATTTAAGGAGCAATGATCACAACCACACATTATAATCGAACACTGCGAGGCTATCGTCCCTCGATTCACGAATAAAAAATAGTGCTTTCAATTTGCCGGATCCGACAAAAAAAAGTCCTGTCCGTTTTCGGATGACAAGACAGTAATCGCGTCAAAATTAAAAAGAGCGACCGCCGCAGCGGAGGACCGACTTGGCAATCTTGACGCCGCACTTTTTGCCCTCTCTTACCTCCCAGAGCAACGACAAAATATTTTTTAATAGCTACAGGGGACACATTATTCCCACGCGGTTATCAAAGGCTGCAGAATTCACCTAATGTACTTTATTTTATTTATTAAACCAGTTAATATAAATTCCTACATTTGGTAAAGTAAAAATTAACGAAAATTACAAAATTATCAATATAAGAGGTCTGTTCAAAAAGTATCGCGAATTTTGAATTTCCGCGGGTTACGAATAATCGATTTTCGATTTTTTTGTGGCGTTATGTTGGTACTCATGTCTCTCACTTATGCCGACAAGTTCGGCCATTTTGTATGTTCAGTCAATTTTTGACAGCTGCTTTGTTTGCACGTGTTTTGGCTCGTCTTCTATTTTTGCCCATCCCAAAATATGTGAAGGTTTTGCTTACAGTTTTCTTCGATTGCAAGGTCGTGGTGCATCATGAGTTCTTGCCACAGGATAGAACGGTCATTAAGGAATATTACAATTATATATAATTACAAATTATTTATTGATTTCAAATTATGAGTAGATTCAATATACAAAAGTCTTAACCTAACTAGGCTGCCGCCTGTTCCAAGGTAGACAATTTATTTTAATTATCCTAGGAAATCTATAATATTATATTTATATAAATAAACAAAATCATAAATAATGTAACAGAAATATCTAAATTACCTAATTAAAAATTCGTAAGAAAATGTCATGAAAAATTTCAATAACCTATTATTTTATTTTTAAACATGATAAAAATTAATATATATTTATATAATAATAAGTATTTATATGTATTAACAATATACAAAATAAATAAAAAAAAAAATTTTTTTTTTTATTTAGAAATCATTAATTTATATTACTACATATACTATTATGTTTTTATTATAAAGATTCAATATCTATCTAATAAGGTGTTCAATATCTGCATTTGTACAATTTAAGAGGTAGGCACTCAAACTATTTTTAAATGTATAGTATATGAAATTTTAATGTCTTTAATGTTTGGTGGTAGGCAATTATAAAATTTGGGGACAAGATAAGAGAAACTGGATTGGCCAAAAGCGGATCTCCTGAGTGGTATTGCAAAATTTGTTTGTTTTCTTGTCACACGAGATTGCTGGCTTTTTTTCTGTTCTCCTAACTCACTCTGGAATTTAGTGAGACTTACTAGCACAAACATTTTTCTCACACTCAACACTCCATACTCTCGGAAAAGGTCATCGGAAGAATACGTTTGGGGTTTTGTATTGATTACCCTCAGTATAGCCTTTTGCGCTTTGTAAAGGGTGGCCAGAAGTGTTTTTGCCGCATAGCCCCAAGTTACGATGCCATATCGAATAACCGATTCGCTGACTACCTGCAAGTTATGCGCAATTTGCGCAGAGCAATCCGCCAGAAACGCCCGGATTTGTGGAATAACAAAAATTGGCGTTTGCACCATGATAACGCCCCTGCTCACACATCGTTGCTTGTGCGCGAATTTTTGTCCAATAACAACACACTAATAATGCCGCAGCCACCGTATTCCTCAGATCTGCCCTCCTGGGACTTTTTCTTGTTCCCGAAAATGAAGAGGCCTATGAAAGGACGACGCTACGCCACGATTGATGAGATAAAGACGGCATCGAAAGAGGAGCTAACTAAGATCACAAAAAATGATTTTTTGAAGTGCTTCGAGGATTGGAAAAAACGTTGGCACAAGTGTATAATATCTGGCGGGGATTACTTTGAAGGGGACAAAATAGATATTCATGATTAAAAAAATATTCTTTGAAAAAAAAAAACACAAAATTCGCGATACTTTTTGAACAGACTACGTACATATGTGCACATACATAAATAATTATAAGGTATAAGGTTTACACTGAAATTATTTTCAATCAAAAATATTCGATAATTTCATAAAAGAAAATATATGGGCAATGGTACTAATAATTAAACAGAAATACTGGATAATTTCACAAATTATCAAATCGACACTAATAAAAATATTTAATGTTTTAAATACAAGTAGTAACAAATTAGTAATAATAATAAAAGTCAATCGCCAATAGTCAGAATAAAAATTCACAATGTTATAATGGAAAGAATAAATATAGTCAAGAAAGTTAAGAGAACTGAGAAAATTCGTTATTGTCAAAATCCCTAATGTCATTAATTGGGGTTTTAATTAAAATTCACTGTACCATTTTATTATAAAATGGAACCGTTACGGGTTCAATTCCGGCTTGGTCACCATTTTCCGTTGGGATAAAATTAACGGAATTGCATTTTCAACTCTGTCGATCGAATGCAATAACAATACACTCACTTACACACACACACATACATAAAAATACTTCATTGTAGGGTTGGTTGTAAGAAATTGTCGTATGACAATAAACCCGCCCATTGTGAAATTTCACAATAAAGAGTAGACACCTCCCCAAGGCCCCTGATCCATGATTGGCAAAGAATGAAAGCTATTAGATATAATATATAAAACCGGAAACTTAGCATTGCATAAAACCGAAAGCGGTGTCAACATTAACGCGACATTTATTTATTGTTTTTATAATATTTAGAACCTGTCTGTTTTTCACTCCTTTGTCCTACTTTTTTTTGCATATGTAAAAAGTTGGAGTGATTTTGGGTTTTTAAATTCTGATATACCTTTATGTAGTTGAGGTCGACTATCGTATATCTAATATATCGTATATCTAATACAGAAAGAAATAAGCTTCATTCTTATATGAAAGCGATTATACTGAGCGTAAAGCTTTTTTTTTACAGTTTCAGTCGTGAACAAATTATACATTAAAATAGGTTTTTTGCCATTTTTTTTAAAAGTTTCAAAATATCAACTCAGTTTACTTTCAGTATTTGTATTTGTATTCTTTGTATGTGGAATATTAGAGCTGTAATATAATACCAAATTCAGCATAAAATAATATAAAAATAAGAAATTAATCTTAGATTGCTCCTGCGCAAAATCCCATAAAGTGTTTGTTTCGAACATTAGAACTAATATTAAATATATAATATACATTATAACTGAAAAATTACAATATCCCAAAAAACCATCGAAACGCGATTACTGTCTTGTCATGAGAATACGGACAGGACTTTTTGTGTCGGATCTGGCAAATTGAAAGCACTATTTTTTATTCGGGAATCGAGGGACGATAGTCTCGCGGTGTTACATTATGATGTGTGGTTGTAATCAATGCTTCTTAAATTCAACTACAACTTGTGTGAGGCTAGGTAGAAGAATACCGCAGGATGGACACACCTAGCCTCTCACTGAATTAATTATAGTTTTTGACAGAATACTGAAGCTATAATGGATAATACCGGCACAATACTACCAAACCGCGACCAGGAGCTTTTCCTGACTGATATGGCGTTTTGGACACTGTTTGTTTATTTGTTTGAAAAACTTTATTACAATACAATACAATTTATTCTACTCCAGTAGGTAAGCATTCCTACACTTTATGCGTCATTGCGTCTAACATTCTTAGTGATTAAGGAAAATTAACTATCATGAGAGTTGTGACTATAAAAATTAATTTAAGTATTTTATAACCAGTTTGATATATTCCTGTTAAATAGAAAATAATGTACCACCCTAGAATGGGCTGGTCCCAGTTGGGTGACAGAATCAAATAAGCAAAAGGTTAAGGTTTTACCATTCGGTTCCTGTTATTTTGTAAGCAATATCAATGTTTTATAGTAATTAATTCTTAAATAAATACATAAAATTAAAATTTCTGGGTAAATAAAGAGCACAATGCCTTTAACCATAATTATAAATATTACGCTCTTTGCCAAATGTCAACTATCAGCATTTTTTTATCTATCAGGAATTTTCCTAACCATTCGACTAAACGGTCGACGAGGTTCACTGTTATACACTGCTCCAAAAATTGAAAACTTACGGATAAAATGCGAAGTTTACTTTGCGGTATGATATTACAATGAATTCAGAACAAAACAGTATATAAAAAACCGAAAATATACACGTACTTGTAAGGATGATGTCCAATGTCACTTTTATTTACGTAGTTTGTTATTATCTTTCCAATGATAAAAAAACTGGTTTTACTATTTTTGCTCGCGTTTACATAGAGAGAATAACAACACACTATAGTACTGGGCAAAGGAACGTTCCGGTGAGGCAATAAATCATTAGGCCGGACCCGCCCCTTTTACTACCTGCTTGTAGGGATGCGTGTCGCAACCTTCGCAGATTATCTGTCATGATATGCCATGCTATGATAATCAGTTATCTATTAAGTACTCATTTTATAAGTCACATCACATAATTAGGTCATTATTTAATTACTCTAATTCTAAAATACTACTTAAACCAAAAATATTAATAAATATAGCAATTGGTACTATAATAAATGCAGATTTTCAATAGTACTGTTTCATCGAGCAAGCGTAATTCATCGATAAGCAATATCGATGTTAGCCGCATCCTTGTTGACAGCTCGGTTTCTTAACCCATCGGAACGTTCCTTTGGCCCGTACTTTAGCGCAACGGTCAACGGTCGACGCACCTCTCTATTGTGGTTGAGTGTTTGAAGGGAAGATATCTAAGACGATAATACGCGAAATACGCGTCAGTGGTCTTTTGGTTACATTTGTAACAACGGAGAAACCCGGCTATTCTAGCTTTTGATTCAACCTACTGCTGACTGAAAGAAATGGTCTAATAAAGACACTGGTTTTCACACTACAAACGTGATTGCGATGTTGTGGGAAAGGAGTGATGTCGTGGCGCGGCGGCGTTGATGTTGATGGCTTGATGTCGCGGCGCTTTTGCCCTCGGGTCGCGCCGTAACTCGGTGGCGATGCGTATGGAATCTCTGGCCAGTTCCCGTGGAGAATCGCAGCCGCCGCACTGCCGAGTCACGGTCCCATCTTCCTCATGTGGGATCCGAACTCGCTGCACGGTCACCACTGCTCGTCCACGACGCCGCGACGATTCATGCACAGTCGTGCACACAATAATACCCCAATTCCAACGTCAACAGAACAGACTGAAGTAAGGAGTCGATAGGAAATAAAATCAAGTATATGATTATTATCTGCATGTCAATCCTAATCTAATGGTAAGATTTTCGATATATGTAATACATTATAGGGGAAAAATTAACTTACATCATTGTTAGCGTAATTGATTTATCAACATCGTTGTACGATGTGGTAACCAGGATTATAGTTCGAAACGCAACATTTAGATGGCACTCATAGTGTAAAAATGGATTAATCTAATATTATGTTCAATATGGCGACTTTCGTAGTATAACAGTATGGCGGCGCACTATAGATAGTCCTCTAAACACCCTATACGGTGTAAAATAATAACAAGCGTCTCATAATTTTATATTTTACTTAACCCTTTACTGGGAACATGATTTTAAACTACGTAATAGGGAACATAGGTCTGTGGGACCAATATTTTAAAATATTGATAATAAAACACACTTCTAACTTGGATCATTTTATTTAAGTACCAATATCAAAAGCCTGATATATTATGAACTAGAAATAGTTACGTATAACAGTTATATGTATTGTCTATCTTATTATAAGCAACACTTACGTCGTATTCGGACCACATTTTTTGCAGACCTCCATAGAACACTCTTAACATATAGGATCAGAGCATTTGATGCGATTATAGCCTGTCTTGCGCTTCTTGGTGTATGGACAGAGTTTGCAAGTATTTCTTTTTTCAAGTCTGTCCGTTATAGTCATTGGTACCACCCAGGGGCGGATCTAGGTTTCAATTTGAGGGGGGGTCATCACCGGGGGACTAAGGGTATGAAATACCCCTCTCTTTAAAACGGGGGGTCCGAAAGTCTTCAAAAATGTGTTAAATGCACACTTACTTAAGCATAGTTTTTATGAATTTCTGAGCCCAAATTTTGATTTAATTTACAAATCAATTTTCATAGCATTGCAACTTAACAAGTACCTATGTATGTACTTTTTAAAATTGGAAATATGAAAGTAGTTAGTTATTTTTTGGTTACATTGTGTAGCCCAAAAAACAAAGAAACAAATAAATTAAATAAAATGAGAAATTTGTAACTTCATAAGTACAACAAAAGTGGAGAAAAAAAGTTACAACTTTATTTATATAAGGCTTACAAAACAAACTCTTGCCTCCTTTTCTTTTTTGCAAATCTAACTATAATTGACTCTGGATCAATTGAAATGTCTCGATGGACGTTCAGAAGTGCCAAGCCTGCCAGTCTTTCCTCTCCCATATTGGCCCGAAGCCAAGTCTTCAGACGTCTTAGAGTGGAGAAGCTTCGCTCGGCGGTAGCTGCACTAACGGGAAGAGTTGCTAGGATTTTAAGTAACTTTGCAATTGTTGGATACATTTCAATGTCACAGCTATCCAATGCTTCCATCAGTGTACTTGGTAATTCCCCTCCTTCTTCTAGGCGTCGTTTCCAAAGTTGTCTCCACAGCAAAGATTCCTGCATGACAGCAGTGAGATTTGGTTTTCCCAACAAATCCCAGTAAAACTTGACAACTTTTTCGATACCAATTCGTTCTTCACTAGATTGACTAGCATTTGGCAAAATAACCCTTAAGCTGAATAAATTCAATACATCTTGGGACAGCCGCTCATTTAAGTCTGTTAAGACATAGTCTAGAAGAGGAATATAGATGGACTTTTTGAAAAATTCTTCAGATGACTCAGCTGGTAAGTTTTGGCGCTGTGTTTGGCGACCAACAACCCTAGGCATCTTCAAGTCAACATCAAGTTTGTCAGCGATTTCCTTGACTTCTTTGTAAAGATTGTTAAACACTTCATCAACTCGTTTTCTTTTGTCCTGCAGGACACATAAAGTGTCTTGAAATGCATTGGTTGCTTTATGTAAATCAAGTGTTGGTGTTTGTAATAGACGACTTAAAGACACAGTAACCCCTAGAATGTCACTGAGGCTTGTGACTGAGATTAGAAACTCAGGGCTGCGAATAGATTGGAGCAAACTAAAAGCGTCAGCAGCTGTTTTTCTGTCTTCCCAACTTGTCATTTCTTCTAGAACATCGTGAATGCCAAGAATGGACTCCCCTTGGAACTGAAGGTACCCATCATGTCTTTCGACCCAGCGAGTATCGCATATACTCTGAAGAGAAAAATTATTTTTTTCTAATACCAGACAATGTCTCTTTGGTGACGATTTTAAGAAAGAAACAATCTTTTTCATTGTTCCACTTGAGTTTCGACATGCCGCAACTTTGGATGAACTTGCCAATGCATTGTTAAGAATGTGGTTATGACACGGACATCGTTGTGCATGAGGTGCCTTTTTCTTGAGTTCTTGGACAGCACCCTTTGCTTCTGAAGCCATCACAGAACAACTATCCGTACCAAATCCCACACAAAATTGAAGGTCTAAGTCAAACATCTTAGCCAGGTCTTCCACTATGTGTCCCAAGGCGATTCCTGTCAACCGAGATTCGTTAGATTGTTTGTTTACATCTTCTGGCCTAATTAGCTTGTAGGCATTTGCAAATGTGACAAAGTCTTCTCTTAGTGTTGATTTATTTTTACTCTTATGCACATAACGGAATGACAGGCTTAATTGGCATATATTGGAAATGTCAGTGGTCTCATCAAATAATATTGAAAACACTCCAGCGTCTTTAACTCTTTTCAGAATTGCACTTTGTATTTCTGATTTGCAACAATCAATTATTTGATTTTGGGTTGATTTGCTAATATAAGTGGCGTTATTTTTTGCACACTCCAAATGTTTCCTAAGAGAATTATCTCCAGCGTCAACTCTAAATCGTAGGAGCTCCTTGAAATTCCCATCATTGTGCACTGGGCCATTTTCCTCTGAAAGATTTATGCTTCCATCGTCTCTGTGCCCTCTTAAAGGTATATTTTGCCGGCCACAGAAGATTATGGTTTTGACAATGGGTAATAAACGTTGCTTATTTTCTTCAACTTGTGCATTTCTTTGCGCATTTACTTGATTTTTTACTTCCAAAGATGGTTGCCTATAGGACAATAAAAAATGTTTTCCATTTTGAACTGCACTTTTATGGTGCGGATTTCTTTCATGGACATTTAAGTCACCTTTTTCTCCCATAAGATTGTCAAACTTTTTAAGAGGTTCTTTGGCTAGTTTTCTTAGTGGAGTAACGTTGTGATTAATTTTTCCTAAGCCAGTAGGAAAAAGAACACAATATTTACAGTACAGCCCTTTGTCCTTATGTGAAATTACAAGCCAGTGAAACTTGTCGAGATGAGATCTCTGAGCATATTTTTTTGTGAGTTTTCCTTTCTTCGTTAATTCATTATAGGGAAACTGGTAGTTTGGAGGAGGAGTCCATGGTTTCTCTAACAACGTAACCTTGGTATGATCATCTAAACTGTTGACTCCAACATAAAATCCAATGTCACTGGAAAATTCGGACTGAGATTTTATGGTTTCCACCATTTCATTTGGATTTTCAGCCAGCGATGTAGTAGGCCTGCTGGTACAATTGGATACCGGTTGAACGTCTATGCATTTGTCTTTATTAAAATTCAATAATAATAAAGTCGGTGAAGAAGCATTCTTGTCATCATTTGTCAAACCTTCGGGAGCAGCAGCAGCAGCAACAAATGAGTGTTTGGGTTTTTTTAAGAAAAATGAAGAAATTGTTCTGCAAGCAGGATCAGTGCGTTTTTTTGCTGAAAGTGGTTTGTTCAGCAACTGGAACTCGGCGGGATCACCCTAGAAAATAATATTTTATTAAAAATCTGAAATATATATAAAATAATATTACGGTACTGTATAACAAAAAATCTTAATAAAAAAATGTTTAAAATATTTTAGAAAAACTTCAACTGACTATTTGAGAAATACTTCAAATATTTAGAAATACCCCAGATAGATTTTAAAATTATTTTAAAAATATTTCCAAAGATATAAAATCTATAAGTATCGTACACACTAAACATAATAAAAAGGGTAAGTCTACATTAAAACTGGCCTCTATTTCGCCAAAATTTTTGGCTTAGTTATAATTAAAAAAAAGTGAGTGTGGTTTTATGAAACCACGATGCAAGTGAAACTTTTTTCGGATCTAGACATTTAACTGAAAATGAAAATTATTTGATTTAGGGTATTAAAATCGCGTTTTTAATATTAAGTTAATAATTGGAAAAGGGAATGATAATGGGAAATCAACAGTAGACAAGATATCCAACTATATGGCGTTGACTGCTCTGGCGAGCGCTTTACCCCTACTCCGCGGGCGCGGCTGTAATGCGTAATGCGAGACGCGATAGATGGACGGAAAAAATTGAGGCGATGGAATAAAAGTTTCACTTTATAACAACATTTCAGTGATATTTCACTTCGAAATGAAAAAAATATAAAATATAACACATTTAAAAAATAACATAAAATAATAGATCTGAAATAAACATTACACATTTTCATGAATATGAATTTCAAGAAGCAGGGTTGCCAAGGTAGAAGTGACACTAAATAGCTGTCTATTTGGTTCGTAGTGTCTGCCTAGTTACACCATTAACATTTTTCTAATTTAAACGCAATGTCCTATTTTGTTAAAATAAATAAGTTACAATAATGAAACTTTACACTGCTGCTTACCATTTTTAGTGGACTTTCCAAGTCCTTTCAAGAAAATAACCAAATTGTCAACGAGTCAACACATACACAATGTACGCAACGCACAGCCAGACACACACATGCCAGCAAAGCAACTGAACCGCAAAACCCGGCTTTCACTCCTGTTCCGCCGTCAGAGTATACGACCTTGAAGCAGCCACGTGTGCAGTGTATTCCAAAGGTGTAGTGTTGCCACCCTTGCTACCATTTCGGATAAAATATTTTGTGTCATTATTTCATTTACTAATTGATTAGTCTAGTTATAGTCACAAGTACAATAATAGGCATTTTAAGACCAATGCTCGGCCGGACCCGTCACTCCAGGACGTTTTAACGAAATAATCGTTCTATCGCCCGGAGCGAAACGCACAGTACAGTCGTCATAAATTCAGTATATTAAAAAAACACCAACATTTGGGGGGGGTCATGACCCCTGTGACCCCTCCCCTAAATCCGCCACTGGTACCACCGCAGACGGTCTCACAGGTCCGTACTAATAATTGCAACTTTTTAAAACGGCGCTAAAACAATGAAACATACGCTCCTATGACACGATCGCTGCGTGCGCCGACACAGCTGGAACTAATAGGAGACTACTATATACCTAGGATCGGTGGGTCTCTGAAGGGTGGTGGGACAGACTGGAAGCATTTCTAAGAAACCATAGCGGTCTGTGAGACCGACGATCCTGTTAAAAGATTAAGAATGTTTAAAAATTCGAGTACTGGTATGTCATTTTGATTGTATGAAAATTCATTACATTCGCTTAGTGGCCAAACTGCAACGGGGTCCATTAACTCCCAATTGTCTAGAGACATGGAGACATAACTAAATAGTTTATACTTCCATTTCTCGTACTTAGATACGTTGTCGTCGACTGTATACCCGAATCTGTCCAGATTTGTCAGATCGGCCGATCATTCTCGGAATTTCACGGGTTTTTTCACCGCGTTTACCGCCGATTAAGCCGACTCTGCCCGCTGCCCTACCCGCCTTTTATGTGATTATATTCCGTGGACAAAAGCGCGCCGGCTAGCCAAAGAAACATCCTGACACCGCGAGCGGTGACGTTTTCAATCGATTCAACGCGGCTTCACGAATTGACTCGTCCGATTGCGTTCTCATGTAAATAAATACACGGACGTCTTAACCCTCTCGGTGGGGAGTTATTCGATTTACTTAATGCCCGCTCTATAAGTTGGCTAATGTTGGACCACATCGTTGAGGTGGTGGCGAGTCGGCTCCACCGTGACGTCTGAAAAATGTATGGGAAAGAGCAAGAATGACATAGTCAATGGCACATATGTTGGCCAACGTAAAAAACGGGCATTAGATAGTAATTTTCCCAAGATGGCGGATTCGAATCAGCTGTTTCGCCGCGCGCGCTAATGACAGTTGACTGACAACCACCAATACGACAGCTGATCCCGATCCGCCATCTTAATAAAATCTACTGGGATATTACTAAATAACTCGATTTGGATATGAATAAGTCTATTGCTCTACACTTTGGCCAACATATGTGCCATTGCATATGTCTCTCTCTCTCTCTCTCTCGTTCTCTTTCCTATACATTTTTTACATGTCACAGTGGTGCCGACTTGCTTCTACCTTAGCGATGTGGCCCAACATTGGCCAACGTGTAGAGTGGGCAAATAAATTGGCTCTTGTAATTTGTCTCTTTTAAGCATCTACACGCATGTAGGCGTTAGAAAGAGAAAGTCGAATTTATTGCCATTTTCCAAACGTTGCCAGCTGTACAATTCGGGTCGGCGAAATAAATGATTTCATCGTTTTAAACACTAAAAATGTAACCTGACAATGTTAATAATCCAAACGCAACTTACAAAATCAGAATATATGGGGATTTCCAATAAGGGCGGGTCGATGTTTGACAGTCTGTACAATATAAAAAGGTGTGTGAGAAGTATTAACGAAATTCTTTTTTTATTTGAAAGGCCCATGTACGCCATTATATATGACTCGTTCAAATGTCCGCCGCAGCTTCTCGCGGTGGCACAGATTCGAGAGGTCCAATTTTCAATGACTCTGCCCCATAGATCTGGCTGATTTTAAGCGATGGCCTTGGTTATTTTAACTTTTTGCATAGACCTGCGACTTCAGAAAATGTCACATGAAATAGTCTAGCGATATCAAATCGCACGAACTTGGTGGCCAATTCACGTCACACCAGCGAGAGATAATCATCCTTTAACGAACTCTCATTTTGATATTAAAATTTTGCCGTGCTGCTCAATCGTGTAACTTGCCATTGTGATTTGTTACAGTGATGAATAATAAACAACAGAATTAACAGACGCCGACAAAACAACGAGGCCGCCACATACTGTTAACATCGACCCGCCCTTATTAGAAAACCCAGAGAAACTTTTGAGAGGAAAGAACACTCTTTTTCTTTCCGTTAAAATCAAGGCTGGCTATCCAGCTTGCTGGGTACTCTCGTATTTGCAAGCGAAACAACCAGGTTTTAACCACCCCTGAGCGACTCGATGCCTAGCCGGCACCTGAGGTTCGTCCTGTCTCCCCAAGGTAGGAGCCCTTAGCTGGCGAGACTCCTTACGTGCATGATTTTGCAAATGAGAACCGATTGGTTATGGTCGTGCGACTGGCGCCCTAGTCTATATACATTTTATATCAACCTCTACATCTTTGCTCGTACGTCCCTAATTCTTTCATAATATTTAATATTTCAAAAAATTAACTTTCATAAAAAATCGGTAATCATTACAAAATTTCTGGCGTTTTCAAAAAAAAACTCTTTCAGGCGTGACATTATGTTAGAAAGAGAACGACACGGATTTCGTTTGCTAATAAATGGGTAGTTATGAATTAATACACTAGATTTCATTAATTAATTCATTAGACATGGGACCCTTCCTTGTGAAGAATCAGTCCTCGGGGTATAAATTTTGTTTCGATTCACGTACTTAAAAATCGAGTTTAGAGTGCCAAAAGAAAACACGCTGTTTATTTTATATAGGATAACTAGCTGTACCCGGCCACGCGTTGCTGCGCACCGTATTGCGTGTGTTGATATCAATGTTGAGTCAATCGATTGAATATTTCAATCGACTAATCAATCACGATTGATTTCCCGGTCGCGTTCGCGGTCGCGTCGCACTGACCGCACCGACCGACGCAAAACTGAAGTTGACCGCTGCTTGTCGGGAATATCATTCGCAAACGTTTAATCGTCAATCGTGACTAACGATTGAAACTAATCAATCGTCAGTCGCCGATTGACGATTAGACGAGTCAATCGTTAGTCGTCAATCGCGATTAACGTATTCAATCGTCAATCGCCAATCGTTAGTCGACTAAATTTTGCCCAACACTGGTTGCTATTAAGTTCAACAACTGGCGTTCCCATTGTTATAAAATATTCGACTAAAAACATGCGCGTATTCGAATGCAACGTTGTGTCAAATTTTTGAAGCAATCTTTGGAAGAACTTTCGGAGATTAAAGATTTTGAATAAACTAACAATTACATTTAATTTATATAAGGAAATAATAACAATAAATAAATACAAACGGAGCTGCCAGGGGGTTTACAATAAATACAAACGGAGCTGCCATGGAATTCACCGACCGGAGTCGGGCCCATCATAATACTATTTTTTTTACACTTCTGGGGGTGAGCAGTGGATTCCGGACTTACGAACCGGCTGTGGTAGGTTTAGGACAGCTGTCTTGCCACATGTGAGCGTTCACCTTGCCACCCATTCACTCCCCCTTCGAAGCCATAGAATTTGAGATGCGCAAATCGCAGTTTTAGATAATTTTTCTAAGAAAGAGTTGATTATTTTTCTGGAAAGGCCAAGATCTTTAAAGAGGTGAAATAGAGATTTAGCTGGCAGGCCACGAGCGCCAACTTCCACCGCGTGAAGGTGAACAGTGAAGCCGTTCCGGGTTACGGCATTTGCAAGATCATGGTATTTATTTAATTTGTACTCGTGGTCTTTTGGGATATTTGATTCCCATGGAACAGTTAATTCTACAATAAGAGCCACCTTCCGAGATAGGGAGTAAAGAGTTATATCTGGACGGAGGGCTGTGCATCCGAGACTTTCAGGGAATTTATACTGCTAAGAGACCGAATCAACCTCCAGAATCCAATCTGTAGCTTTCTCGATTATTGAGAAAGGTTTTGTAGTTGAATGTTTTTTGCCTTTAGAGCCATCCCGCACAAACTGTATTGGGGGTTTGGAGGATACTGTCAAACCCTTGTTGGCACGAGCCACTGAGAGACTAATTACCTCGCGAATAACAGCGAGAACTTTGTCATGGCGGTAAGTGTACCGTCCTTGATCTAAGGCCACCTTGCAGCCAGCTAGAATGTGTCTAGCTGTGCAAGGGGTATTGCTACAGAGGGGACAAGAACTATCCTCGGCAAAGCTCCAACGAGCGAGGTTACTGGGGTCTGGAAGTGTATGCTGAAAGGCATTCAAATAAAATTTCAGCATCTCTGGCGTCCAGTCGTAGAGCATTACCTTCCAGTGCATTGGAGGCGGAATGCAAAAGTCCCCAATTGTTGTCCAATCATTCTGGCATTGAAGGCCAATAGCATGAGCCATACTCTTGCTGTCGTAATCTCCCCGCAAAAGAGACTTCTTCAAGTCCACGTCGCTCGTGGTTGTACTGCCATACCCCAGACCAGTGCCATTCTGGCTGATTCCAGTAAGGAACTTTTTGTGGAAGTCTACGCGGGCTTGTAGATCATTTGAATCACTACGGCCACTTATTACAAGCTTCGATATTGCCGGATCTTTGGAATTGCACAGAATCGAATTTTTGGTTATTCTGGAGTTGGCGTAGAGCAGAGAGGGCAGTTTAAGCGCTAGCCCAAAATTTTGTTTGGACCTGAAGAGAGTCGAGG
This sequence comes from Micropterix aruncella, assembly GCA_944548615.1. Taxonomy (NCBI): domain Eukaryota; kingdom Metazoa; phylum Arthropoda; class Insecta; order Lepidoptera; family Micropterigidae; genus Micropterix; species Micropterix aruncella. The sequence continues at coordinate 12,371,060 of OX155964.1, read as the reverse complement.
GGTCAGCTGGTTTGGCTAAGGACAGCCAGGATTTTAAACTAGCTGTCACCAGCGCATCTAGACGGGACAGTTGGGTTTTGGTAAAATCGTAAATAAGAAAGGGCCATGACAAATGTGACATCCATATCGAAATACATGAATTGTATAAGGTTGGAAAGAGAATGTCAACAGCAACCCAGCCAGTGATGCTCCGCAAACTCCTTAAGCATTATCGGGAGCAAAAGAGAGCCTATGCGGTGGCGGCCATACGTGTTAATACCTGCTTCAGTACACATAGCGAACATTGGTTCACAACTTTGATACATTTCGACTTCTATTGTTTTTAGCGAACATTGGCTCCAGTACACTTAGCGAACCGAAATATTCACGTCGTCTGTCCGTGGGTACGGACAGACGACGCAGCACACCCACTTTTTTCCGTGGCGTCCTCGCCTCATTTTCGGACCACCCAGCCGCCGCTGGCGGCCGCGGAGCACACGTTCTAATTTCGATTGCGGTTTCTCGGCTCCAAATTGAGATGGCCGACATTATGTTATGGTCAACGACATCAGAAGCCATCCGACAAACAAGGCCGACTGCCAATAAAAAACCTTAACCGCGTGACTTTACACACAACCTTTGTGTCAGTCCCGACAGATTGTTATGATTGCCCTACGACCCAACACCGCAGCGTCTTTTTTGCTCGGGTGGGATTGATTGAAATTGGACATTCATGTAGGCGCCGGTGTATGCGCCGTCTTAGCTTTTAAAACTTTGTACTCTGATTTGAAGTTGCAAAGATCGATCAAATTAACTGCATACTTAAGGCGTCCACTCACAAGGCTATGTATATAGGTATTTTGTTTAATTTATCTTTATTTCTATCATTTATCCCTTATTTTACATCTTTTTTTTCTGGAATTAGTTACTCTTACGTACAGATTGTAGAGCCCTGGAAATTCACTAAAGAGTGCGGCTTCGACGCGATTTTATCGCTTCACTAGGCAGAGCCTGTATTGAGATAATATTTTGTACGTTGTACTTGTCGGGTGTATAGAAAGTTGCTGCAATATTGGGCAATTATATTAGTATATATGGGATAAACATTGTAAGTATAAAATTGACCCAATATTTTATCTACTCCCTAAATTAGGCTTTTGGTAGGTACCGACTCGCGACCTCCTGTTCCCCCTCCCTTATGCCCTAGAAATTGAGGCAATTTTTCTGTCAATTGCTCATAGTTGCCGGCGCTGTCATCACTCTTCCGCCGCGCTGTTTGTTTATAGTAAAGAAGGGCAAAATGGAAGGTTTTCATTTAGAAAAGAAAATATATATAAAAAATATAATAATGGAAACTGTTTTTATTACAAAATATAAAAGATCTCTTTAATGCAAAATACACAAAGATCTCTAATCAAGCAGATACAATGTTCCCTGCTAAGAACACAAAATCAGCGCAAGTACCACAATATATAGTACCCAGGAGATCTACATCGTTTGGACTGTTTGGACACCACCATATTGTAGAAGTTCACAAGATTGTGAACTCCTAAAATATGCTCTCATTCGCTTCCACAGAGAGAGGAGAGAATATTTCAGGACTGACATAGTTGATTCTTAAGAATGCCTCATTCAGTGGTTAATTAGTAAAAGAAAAACGGAAACTTAATGTAACAAGACATTTCAAAAATAGCAACGCATTTATATATCACATCTCATATTGTAATATATATTCCTATGTATACATACAACAGTAACTTCACATTTTTATTTTAGTACGAAATATTTTGAAATTGGATTTATTTTGTTATTGTTATCGATTACTTTTATTGACTTTTTAATGATAATTTGGTTTGTTTTATATTAATTTTTTTGGTAATGATATTTTTTGATTAATTTGTTTGGAAACAATAGAATGGAAAATACCTTTCCTTAAAATACTGCCTACTACTGCCTCGACACAGGCCTAGGCCTAGTGAGGCAGTATAATCCACATGGTCCTGTACCTTTTTTCACTGATTAGTTAAGCACTCTAGTTATTCCTACTCCACTACTAGTTCTAATAAATACTAGTTGGTAATTAATTAATTATAAATATGTATGTTATTAATAAATAAATAAATAAATAAAAATTACATTTTAAATTCCTATAAAATTGGTGTTTTCCTTGGAACAGTCGCTGATATAATTATTTAAAATTTTCTTGAATTAATGAAAAAGCAAAAAACGAATTTGTACTAAAAACATGTTAATCAGGAAAGATTAAAAAAAAATAAAGTAAAATAATTAGTATTTTTTTTTTTTTATATATTTTATTTTATTTCTGGAAACATGCAGCGCATACAACATACATACTTGTGCATAAACATAGAAAACAAGAAAAACATTACGCCTCTAATCGTTTCCTACGAAAGTAACATTTTAAACAGATTTCAGCAAGTTTACTTAAAAATTAATTATAAAATAGACTAAGTTCATGTTATTTATAAATTTGTCATAGAAAGCCGCTGGGAAAAGGTAGGGAATTGGAAGTGATTAGAAAGAAAGAGTTGGATGATGGTATATGTATATGTTGATATAAATATAGATATAGATAGGTCGTATAGTGAATATATAGATACAGATATTTATAGATATTAATTGATGTTTATAGATATTTATAGATATTTATAAATCTTTATAGTAGCTACTGATATGTTGCATGAAGTATATGTATAACTAAGTGCAATAGGTATTAACAACCTCGTCAGGTGCAATTGATTTGATTAATTCCTTAATGAACGTCGCTTGGTTGATGTTGAAAATGTCGATGGTGGAAAAACGAGAGTTATACGTGCACATCAGCCTAAAAGCGATGGACTTTTTTGTAGTTGGTATTGGCGCTAGAGACCTCAAACGTGGGTGAATTGCGAATTAATAGCGGTGCAACGAAAAAACGTAACTTTTCGACAAGGTATGGACTATCTATGGTATTGGGGATAACTTTGTGTAACGGTGCCATATCAGCCAATGTGCGTCGATCTTCTAGAGCTTGGATACCGAAGTGGTCCAGTCTGCTCTCGTACGTAGGAAGACCCAAACGCCCGCGAAAATTAATGTGCTTCATAACGCCTTTGGATACATTCTATCCTGCTTCTGTTAGACCGAATATTGCGGATTCCAAATTAAGGACGCAAATTTCACGGTACTGCGAATGTAAGCGAAATATAACGTCTTCAGGACATATGTGTGATTGTATAAGTATGATGTGTCTTGTATAAGTATGATTCATATGTTTGTGGTTAACTCTACATTTTTTGCGGTCATTTGACATTTTTTGGTTGGTGGGGATGAGTCCTTGCCGCGTGGACTTACACGATGAGTTCTCCCGGCAAAGTTACATTTTCGGCAAAGCTACATTGACCATCTACAAATGCATCGGGAGGACTGTCGTTTATTTCCTCGCGGTATAGATCCGTTTCCTCTCAACCAATAAATATTTACGGATGCATTGTACATATTTTTTGTTTCACAATTTAGTTTGTAAAATATTTTTCAAATAATTTCGAACGGCGTAAGCTATAATCGGCATAAGAACATGTTTTTTTTAAAGAATTATGTACCTAATTATAAGTTCATGCTGTTACTTACCTAAATAAATAAAATAAATAAAAAATAAATAAAATAAATTAGGAAAAATCCTTTATCTCACCCGTTTTTCATCCGATTGCAGAGATTTTTTTTCGCAGGAGTTTTTTTGCCAGTGAATTTTGCCTATTTGAATTTTGAATTTTGCCTATTTGAATTTTGAATTTTGCCTATTTGAATTTTGTCCGTGAATTATTTTGTAGGCGGTCAAACTGTGCAAACGTCGTAAATATTTCACCCTTGTCGCAATTCCCTGGTTAGACGGTTACTACTAATATGTCTTGTAAATACGCAGTGTCAGCAAAAAATAAACCTATTTCTAGTTATTGAGCAATTCGACCGCGATTTGCCCTATAAATGTTAAACGGCTCAATGCAACCGGCAATACAAAAAGTTGTCCCATTTATAAATTCCCAGACTCGACGTCATAGCCATAGGTCGCTCAACAAGGTTGCGCCACTCAAAATTTATTATGCGCGGTCGCAATAAACGCAAAACAAAGTGGAAAGTATTCCTCGGCCACCTGAGGAGCCATCTTAGCGAATCGATGGTAATCCTTCGATACCGGTGGATGTTTGCGAAAATTAAGACAAAGCCTCGCAAATACATAAAAAAAACAGAATGATTTGACCGACCGCCTATCGAATGGAGACATCGTTTGGGCGGGCGCAGGGCGGCTGTACATTGGGAGAGTGGATCAAGCTAGTTGCTTTTACAAATTGAACTGTGATTTAGAGGCCAGTTAGCGTCTTATTTAAATTTACTCAATCACTCTTGTGCTATGGCAATTTACAATTTCAAAGAGTTATTGAAAAATCATTACTTTTAGGATATTTTGAAATTTTATTTATTATTGAATTAAACTAAACTTTTATTTCTTTGATTTGATTTGATTTTATTTCCATAAATATTTCTATTAAAATTGATAGTTTAAAATTCTTGTATTAGTTTCCTATCTGTGTGATTCTAGGTTGTTGCGAATATTTTAAATTGATTTCACGGCATTCTTCAATGTATTATTTATTTATCATTAGGCAGTATTTAATTCTACGTATCTGAGCCTACCGACGTCTCGTGCGATCCAGCTCTGTATCTGTTGCTATGATTTTCGAGAAATAAAGAATTTGAATACACATACATACACATATTATTTGTTCAATGCTTTGCCGTCATCGACGAGAAGACTTGAGATGGCAGCATATAAAATCTGCTTAAAAAATCAGTTAGTCAAACATGCCCTTTACAAACTGGACGACTTTTATGATATTGCATCCACTATTGCTTGATTATAAATATTACTATTAAATATTATTATTAACCATATTATGACTATACTTTCGCACTAAGTTTTAGATTTTATTGACATTGTTTTTAATTACGCATGTTTCAGAATTTTTCTTTTTTATTGTATTGATCATTATTTATTGTTTGATTATTGATTATTTTGTAAATTTGACTATTTTTAAGTAATCACCTCTGATTACAATTATTTTTTTTCCTTTTAATTAATCAAAGCGGTTTTATCATCCGGTAAATTATGATAGTAAAATTTGACATGTTCCTCAGTATTGGGAAATGCTTTTATGGAAATGAATAAATGATGATGATGATGATGATGATATAGATATATCTTAAATAATACTTTATAGATTTGAAAATGTTACTAGCTGTTGCCCGCGGCTTCGCTTCGCGTAAAGTTTCGAATCGAGTTGCTAATTTGAGTGTATATTTGCGTATATTTGCCTTTTTAGACTCTACTTTTAGATATATAGTAAAAGACGTCTTGTTCGTTTTTTGTTTTTCGCCTCCCGCAGCCTTCCGCTGAACGCTGACCTTGTTGGGCTAGTCGCCGCCAAGCAGCCCCTGCTAGGTATTTCGAGTTGCTTACCCGCGTTACTTATTTCATATCTCTAAAACTATTCCAACTAAAAAGTTACAGTACATCGCTAATTTTATCTCCATTTAACACGCGTGATGACGGATTAATTTATTTGAATAAGGATTCATATTTTACTGCTAATGTCTTCAACAAACTTCAACTACTTTTTTCCTATTTTTTTGAGTCATAAAAGCAGTTATTGGAACTTAAATATAAAAGACGGATATATGCTGTCGCAGACTTTTTTTTAGACTTCTTTGAGGCCGATGTTTTTGTTTTACACAGTTTTCAAAAATACCAAAACCGTTTCGTCAGCGCACGCTGATAAAGCACATCACCAGCATATTTTCTCTGACTCGATTTACTAATAACGTGATTTCGTATTGAAAACTAATATTTATCACAATAAAATATAGCCTATAGCACTACTCGATAATTTAGCTTTGCATTACTGAAATAATTTTTGAAATCGGATAAGTAGTTTTGGAGATTACCCCTACATACAACCTTACAAACTTACACATTACCTCTTTATAATATTAGCACAGTATAATAACACCCAGTAAGTTCACCAAAGAGCTACAAGGCAATGCGGGAAGAGGGTGCGACGGAAGTGGGGCCAGGGGTAAGTCATGTCGCGTCCTTAGGCCCATAGTTACGGCGCTCTGGGCTGTGACGTGCTGTGGGCGCAGTTTGTGTCCGGTCTTACTATTACTTTTTTGTGGAGATTTACGAGTCGACGCCATATGGTATTCTCAGAACAAATCGGTAGCATAGTAGCATCTGCGTCGCTGGGGCACCGTACATGTGGCCGGGACGATGCTTCAAGAAGAAGACGAGTAATCATATTACGATTTATGTCACTTCTGCTACTGTCTGGTTGACTGTTATATTAGTATAGATTGGTGTCCCCGTTTCTTGTCGTCCCATAGTCAAAAGTGACTTTGTTAGGGTTTTCTTTATGTATATACCTGTGTTGACATTTTTATATCTTCATTATGTAACGCGTATCCACATTAAATGTATTTACTTATTATGACTTCTCTCCTCCTTTCCCAACATACCCTATGTGTGTTTATATTTCCAAAAAATAAATAAATGTTTATCAGTGGAAATATGTAATTAGCTTTGTTCTTGAAATTTAATATTTTTTATCTAATGTATTAAAACAGCTGACCAAATCAAAAAAAATTAAATAGATTAAATGCCATGCAACCGGATCCGGAAGTCCCTACTAGCTACTGTCACTATGACGCGTAAAATACGCTTCTATGCGCGAGACCGCGTAGGTCAGTGGCGCACGGGGTGGTCCATATTATAGCAGTCCTCAAACACTCTCGAGCCCCGCATTGGCGCAATGATCTCTGCTCTACAGACACACAGCGACGGAATTCCGCTAACGAGGTGTCCTTCTCGACGGCAGCCGGCCTGTGATCTACTGCCGCCGCCTTTGTCTGCCAAATCCGACCTCGCTTCACTATAATTATGGTATCGCGACCCGGGAAAAATCCGAAATTAGACATAGGACCAATTAACGGTGATCCGCGCCATTTAGCGAATTATCTTAATTGAGTATCTTGTAGTGCACTGATTTGTGGATCTACCGATTTGCCGAAACCTAAAAGTTTATTTATGTATTCGTAGATTTTAGGGTCCTATAATTAACTCCCCCATTCATTACATATAATCAATCTATGACCATGTAAATTACAATAAGGACGCCATAAAAGCAAACAGTTTGTTTGAAAAACTTTATTAATAGCACACACAATCGATACAACACAAATATTGCCAAGTGGCAATATCTTAGGGCTAGGCTACACGGGCGGTTCTCCCGCCGCGGGAATCCGCTTCTGAACCGCACTAGTCACAATTTAATATGAAAGTTGTATGCTGCATACTACACTGCGCGGTTTCCCGTCGCGGTTCACAGGCGGGAGAAATATGGCATGCAGCGTCAAACCGCCGCTGATAACCGGCGCTTTAAACTACACGGGCGGTTTTCCGCTATTGCGTCATTCTGCGCGGGACCTTGTGAAGGCGCTCACTCGTCAAGCGTGCGCTTGCGTTGCTAATATCGCGTCAAAATGTTCGATACGGAGCGGTTTATAGTTGAAATACAAGATCGACCTGCTTTGTATGATGTGCAGTCGAAGGATTATGCCAATCGGGAATTAAAAGCGAAATTATGGATGGAGATAGGACAGGAAGTGGTTGCTCATTGGGCTGATTTAGGCCCAGAAGATAAAAACAAAGCTGGTAAGTTTACTTATTATTTTATTTCTTATATTAATTTAATGAATCATCCTGGTTTGCCAAGGAACGGCCCCAGGGCCATTGAAGTATTGAACAAACGAATCTCTTACTGCAATGCCACTAGATCGGCCTCCAACTGCCTAGACTCCATCGAATTCTTCCATATCACATCGAATCGTATCTTCAAATTGATAACCATCTCTGCGTCTTACGAAGTTGTGTAATACACAAGCTGCTTTTATAATATGTTTGGCACTCGGTGGATTGATCATGATGCTTGAATGAAAAATTCGCCACTTGTTACTGAGGATACCAAATGCACATTCCACAAAGCGGCGAGCTCTAGACAGTCGATAATTATAAATTTTCTTAGGCGTTGTTATGTTTCGTAAAGAAAATGGTCTCATAACATTTTTATTTAAACCGAACGCAGCATCACCTACAAATACAAAAGGCACAGGAGGTTTTCCTATATTGTTAGGAAGATGAGCTGGCTCTGATAAATCTAACTGAGAACGAGTTAACTTTTGCCCGAAATTTGAACTTTTGAAAATTGTCTAGTCACCTTCTCGACCTGGAGCACCAATGTCAATGAATGTAAAACAGTAGTCTGCGTCAACCACTGCCAATAAAATAATTGAATGATATTTTTTATAATTATAATATTTAGATCCAGCATTCGGAGGGCAAATAATTCTAATATGTTTGCCATCAATGGCGCCAACACAATTAGGAAAGTTTGCTTCTTTGTACAATATCTCAGCAATGTTTATCCATTTTTCCTTATTTGGTTATGGCATTTCTAAAGGTGCCAATTCTTGCCAAATAGTTTGACAGGTTTCTTTTACAATAAATGGTATGGTTTTACGAGAAATTAGAAAAGCATACTCCAAATCAGTGAAAGTTGCTCCCGAAGCCAAATATCTGAAAAATAAATAGATGCGACATTAATATATTTCTTCTTTTTTGCAGTAAAGGATCTGATGAAGAAGTGGAAGAATATTAGAGATAGCTATATGAAAGAAGTAAAATCAGAAACTACCACAGTGTCGGGACAATCGGCTCCAAAAAAAAAAAAGATATATTTATTTAGACTTGTTGTCCTTTTTACGCCCTAACGTCAGTACTGCAGATGAACGCGAGTCCAATGTATCTCCAATACCTTCAACTTTATCACAAAATCAGGATTTTGAAGAAGATAATGTGATGAGACCACCTCGACAAAACCAAGTTCCTACAAAAAGAATGAAACAAAAGGAAAGTACCCAAATTCCTCAAATAACAAAAATTTTGAACGAAAGTTTACAATTACAAAAGTTAAATAACGATCCTTTGTACCCATTATGGATTCTATGACTCCAGATTTGGCTATGGAAACCAGATATGAAATTACGAATTTATTCAGAAATATTCAAAGAAATGAAAGAAACCGCAGTATTCCTAGCAACTTGTCTGAATTTCTTTACCATAGGAACCAGGATTCACCTGGGAGCTCTGGCTCTAGAAACACGGACACATCAACGGAAAATGATGATTATTTTAATGTACTGCAGTACTTACCCGAATAAAAAAGATTACATAATAAAATAATGTTATTTTATTTACCTGAGAGTTACAGCCAAACGTTCTGCAGGTGTGATAGATCGTCGCATATTTGTATCCTGTTTCTTGATACGTTGGCTTATAATTGATAGAAGTTCATCAAATGAGTTCACAGACATTCTGTAGTAAGAGAAGAACTTATGAGGGTTATCGCGGTGTGCACTAAACATTGAATGAAATATTCCCGAAGTTAAACGATTACTTAACACTGGTTCCACCCACACATTGCGCTTTACTTTATTTTTTAATAATTCTATTAATATAAGAGCTGCAAGCGCAGTTTATCATTGGCGGATCCATGTTGATATAAGAGGAAGTGGTTTTATTCAGCTTGCTAGATTTGACTTAAACAAAATAACAAACATTGCAAGGTAAACAAAAGCTTTTAAAAATAAAACAAAATGGAGGTTAAAATTTTCCATATCATTTGACAAATTTCGGGGAGTTCTTTCTTTACTGCGGTATTTTAAGAATGTTGAGATATAGTATATAAACTTAAGACTATAACATTAGGTTCTTTTTGCCCTTGCCACTCTTTGCAATCGCCGCCTCCCTATACTGTGTGTAGGCGGTTTTTTTGGGATGCGATTTTTTTGCAGCGCTAATAGAGGCGCAAAAAAGTTAAGGCGATTATCGCTTCGGCACTCGCAAACAAATAAGCGGTCGTCTGATTCGCTCGCGCGCCGCCCCTGCGCCATTATAAATGACACGCATCGAGCGAGGCGTGCTGTGCTGGCCACACACGATTATTAAAAACATCGACCGTAGCTGTTTGTGTGTTTTTCAGTTTTTAAGTTTTTCAATAAATAAATGTATAAATCCCCCCCCTCCCCCCCCCCCC